>WEIS01071861.1:0-15309 GCA_013389965.1 Todus mexicanus | reverse complement strand
AACCACAGGGGCACCTTGCACGGCCTGAGCTGCACTGTAATTAGCAGGTTCAGCTGGGTGTAGGGTGCAGGGCGCTAGGCTGCTCGCCCAGCCGCAAGCAGGGCCAGGCGGCACCGGGGCCTCCCTGGGGAGGGGACACCCAATGCTACGTGTTTATTAACTTACTTACGTGTTAATTCTCCAAAGCCATCCGGCGATGACAGCTTATTAGAAGCTTATCTCTCGCAGAAGGCTACTCCTTGGTGGCAATTACAACAGCTACTATTAATTCCTCTCTAAAGGAGCCCTGGCAGGTGGTAGGCTGCCCTTACATTTAAGAATTTTTTTTATAAAAACCCAAAAAAGCAACAAAACAAACCCCAAATAAGGCAAGTATTCCCTTTAATTATTTTACATTGGGGTGGGGTTTCTCCAGTTTGCAGCAGGTGCAGCTCCTTTCCCTTTCAGGTTCACCAGCACCTTTCGGATGGCTTCAAATACCTCCCTAAAGACGTGTCCTCTCTGAAATCTTGGGGGTGAGCCCCAGCCTGAGCACGCGGTAGGGTCCCCAGGGCCCAGGCAGTGGCTGGGGGTGATGGGGACCTATTGCTGATGGCAGGAAAACCCCAGCTTGGCTGATGGGCGGGAGTTCTGGGGAGCTGGACAACACCCCCTCCTCATCCCCAGCACCACCATCCCCCTCCAGGACTCAGGGCATCGTCTCCACAGGTGGGATGGAGCAGGAGGGGACAGTCCCCGCAGCACCTGCACCCAACCGCACCTCCCAGCGCTGCTCCGGTGACTGTGGCAAGCGGCAAGAATAGATTTTTATGATCCATAAATGCCATCTTTACTGCTTAAGAGCTCGTATCTGCGGTGTAATGGCATTAAAAGGCTCCTGGCGGGCGGCCACCCGGCCTGCCACACCGGGCCCTGCCTGCCCGGTTCGTGCCGCCGCCTCCTCGCTGCTTTACACGTGAAAACAGCCTGGAAACGCTGAGAGGAGCCTCTGCCACGACACCTCCAGTGCCACACGGCCGCTGGGCTGGCAGGAGCGCGGCGGTGGAGGCCGATCCCCAGCAGGCTCGAGATACACGTGCCAGGGACGCCGTGCACGGGGCCGGGCAGCCACCAAACCAGCGCCCCAGCAAGGCAACCGATGACCCTGGCATCGTCCCCAGCCCCACCCGGGGATGGAGATGGGATGAGGACGCCAGCATGGGCACCCGATGGCTCGTGGCATAGCGGGGCATCGGAGCGCGCAAGGGGCGGAATGCCGTGCCCCAAATTGTGCCTCGAGGGTCGGGTAAACCCAGGGTTTGGGGTGGCAAAGAAACGTGGCTTGAAATAACGTGGAGCTGGGCGAATGTCCTCGGGCCACCCTGTCCCCATCCCTGTCCCCATTCCCATCCCCATCCCTGTCGCATCACTATCCCCGTCCCCACTGCTCCTCCACAATGTAGAGGCTGATCGTCGCTCTTGTCCCTCCACGATTAACTTTCTCTTTACTCTCCCTAATCTAGGACCTTCCCAGCACTGCAGCTCCAGCCAATCGGAAAATAATCTGGAAAAAAAATTAAATGTTTCAGCTCAAAGCGACTCATCGTGTTCGCTCTGAAATGGGAATATTGGAGATTTCCTTCGCTTTTTTTCGAGCCAAGCCTTTGCGTAAGTCTTCCAGTAGATAGATGTCTGTGTGTGTATATATAAATATGAAATATAAATATGAAGCTCTATTTTTGTACTTCTATTAAAATGAAGTTTATTTTCAACCATTGGCATGTCCAGAAAATAAGAAGCGTGGCAGAATTTCACCTGGGAAGCACCTGGATGGAAAGTTTGGAGCCCCAGGAGCCATCCAGCCCCAGATCCCAGCCCAGAGCCCCCCTGCCTCCCTGGGATGGGGAATTCACTCTTCATTTTGAACCCCAGTCCGCCCCGCTTTACCCGTCTCTCTCCCCCAGTCCAAGCGAGCTGCGGCGGTATCCGCTCGGCTCTTCCAGAAAGGATTGTTCAATATTTCTCTGCGAGCTGCGGGATGTCTGATGTTAGCGAGCACATTAAACAGGGGTATAAATTCATAATGAGAGCCCTGAAATGAATGGTGCTTATCATTTATGGATGGAATAATTAAAGATACTGTACTTGGAGGTTTTACACCGGCCTGTAAATTGTCGGCGGTGGAAGCGGAGTTGAAACAGCGTCAATGTGGGGTGGCTGAGGCAGCCCCTCGGTGTGCCCGGGGCTGGGGGAGCCCAGGGGCTGCCACCGCCGGCGCTGCTGGGGGGCTGGCCCCGATCCCTCCTGTGGTCCCTCCTGGGCTGTCGGGAATTTGGAGGTTTAAGCTTTTTCGATGACTTTCCTGCCCTCGGAAATCTCCTGCTGGCAGAGGCAGCCGTGGGGCTGCGCCATGCCGGGGTGTGGCATGGCACGGGGTACCGTGCGGGCTGGAGGGTGACGCTCTCCCCCAGCATCCCCGCAGCTTTTTTGGGGGTGTTTCTTGCAGGTGCTCCCCCAGAATCCACGCACAGCCCTTTCCCTGGTGTCTGTGGGGAGCTCTGGCCATGGGGCAGCTTGTGCCAGGGGGCGGTGGGTGCAGGGGGGCACCCAGCCCACCCGAGCACCCCTGGGATCCCCCCCCAGACTTTTATTTTAAATGATTTGAGCTAAAATAAGACCGAGGAGGTGCTGCAGGGAGAGCTGGCTCTGCACCCATGGGTGCGCCCCGGGGTGCGGAGCCGCCTCTCCCGGCGCCGCGTCCTCCATCCTATTTTAACTCCGATCGTCTAAAATACTGTAGCCATGGCAACGGCTGCAGGTGAGACTCATTACAGTTAATCCTCTAATTACTAACTACCTCTTCAATCAGTTGTAATTACTTTGGGGACACAGTTAACCTCTCATTAGAAACGCATGGCCACGTTTTTACCAAAAGCACAAACAGTGACATGCCTGGTAATTTAGCGCCGCCGCACTCAAGGCCACTCTCCCCGTCTTTTATGCCGGCACAATCTCATCCCTGTCATTAACCAGGAATGGTTGTCATGACAATTAATCATTCAATCCCTCATCAGCAACTTTTGCCAAATGTCACCCTGCTCTTGATCAAATGAGAAGGGAAAATTAAATGAATCAATTCAGCACCCTGGCATTTGTGCCTACAAGTGGGGAGGGGTTTCAGGGGGTGGGTCACGGGGGTCGGTGGGGACGCTGGAGAGCGCCCAGCAGCCGGGCTGCCCGCTCGGCCCATGGGGCACCTGCCCTGGGTCTGAGGGGCACCCGGTGCCCTCCAAGGTGCCTCCTTAGGGCTTGGGGTCGCCCTCAGGGCTCCGTGACCGGACAGCCCAGCCCTTGGGGTCATTGGCAGCCCCGGGTCATTGCCTCCCAGATGTGTCAACTCCAGATGTGCCCTCCCCAGATGTGCAGCAGTGCTGGCTCGACCAGCCCGCTCCTGCTTGGTGACCTGCAGCACAGAGCAGAGCTGAGCAGGGCGCCCACTCCGCCGCCGTGCCCCAATTTTGCAAACAATCCTCTCTCCGATCGTTTTCCTTTTTAAACCTGTAATTAGCCGGAGTCATTTGCCGCATGTAAATCCCAGCCTTTAATTGCTGATAACCTTGAGCAGCTCTGGGGCTCCCCAGCCGCAGGGCTCTGCCAGACACCCCTGCAGCTCCAACCACAGGGGTTGGGGGTTGGGGGGGTCTTTGGTCCCCCAGGGCATCCCGAGGCCAGAGCTCACCCCAGGCGGGTGTTGACCAAGGTGGAGAGCCCAGCGTGGCCTTCAGGAGGGACACCCCAGGGATCTGCAGGGCTGAGCCCGTCCCCGTCCCCGCCGGGAAGGGGGAAGTTTCACCGTGACTCAATTATGAGAGATTGTAAAATCGCATTAGGAAAGTTGGCATTTCAAGCTTGATGCGTTTGGACAGTGCGTCTCTCCCCGGCTCGGGGAAATCGATTACCCGTCAGCGGGGCCGGGGGAGGGCTGGAGCACGCCGATCGCGCCGCGCTCACCGCGCGCACCGTGCACGCTGGACACACCACGCACGCCTCGGGGCCACCCCCAGCCCGGGGACCCCCAGCTCGGGACAGAAGCTGCACCCACTGCTGGGGGTTTCCCCGGGGCACCCGACTCCAGCATCCCCTGGGCAGGGAGGGGTGCCCGTGGGTGCCCCAAAACTGGAGAGCCAGGGGTCCTGCAGGGTGAGCACACTGCTCAGCGCTTTTCTATTTAATTGGCTCGATTGTGATCCCCCATCCCGTTTGCTCCTGCCCAGGAGAGCTCAGCTGGTGCCAAAAGCCCCCGGCACCGGTACTCGCCTCCCTCGGTGCTGCCGGGGCCACGCCGGGGCCAGGGCCACCCTTGCTCCCCATGCGCAGGGTGGGTGACACCATTCAGTGTCACCTCCTCGGGACAACACGGGAAGCGTCACTTTGCCTCAGGCTCATTTCTTTCCGCTCCACGGCTCTCCCGGCACCTCGAGGCAGCCGGGATCCGGCCGTGCTGTGGTGCAGCTCCAGGGGATGGGGTTGTCGTTATATTGGGGAGTCCTGCGGGGGCCCCTCTCATGGGCCAAATTCCCCAGGTGCAGGGAGAGCACCAGGAGCCTCCAGCTCAGCTCCGGGGAACCCTCAGCACTGCTGGGATGTGCTGGGCGCCAGCATCACCCCTCCCGCCCCGGCTGTCCCGGCTACCCGGCGAGCCCCTGATTAATTCCCTACAACCTGCAGTGCGCAAATGAGTAATAATCCCAGCAAACGCTAATTGGCGAGCTGCGTCCTGACAAATTGATTTGCCGGCTCGATTGCGTGGCGGGGTTGTGTTAACATTGCACGCCCGGCCGGCCCCACGCCCCCTGCGCGCGGGAGTCACGCTGGATCCCAGAGCCACGAGCTTGGGTGGCTCCTTCCTTGCCGGCTCCTGCCTGCACCGGGGTGGCCGGAGGCTGTGGCTGAAGCTGGAGCAGCACCCAAAGCCCCCCAGCGTCACCGTGCTTGAGCTCAGGGTCTGCTCTCCTCTGGAGGGTCTCCAACCATGGGGGCACCGGGCAGCGGGGGAAGGAGCCTGGCACCAGGGATGCTCCTGGGATTCTCAAGGGATGCTCCTGGGATGCTCAAGGGCTGCTGGTGGCCAGCACCACCACGATGCTCCCATACTACGAGGTCACATCAGGAGAGACTTGGAGGGAGTCAGGATGGTGAAGCCAGGCTCAATCCCAGCGCCTGAGAGCAGGATGAGGCCCTGCAGGGCTGGGGACAGTCAGAGACATGGTCAGGACAGGCAGTGGATGGGATCCAGGACCTCTCCTGTCCCCTCAGCTGGCAGCAAATCCCTCCAAAGCTGCCCTTGCCCTCCCGGCTCCCCAGCTGGCAGAAGAAGCCTGGGGAGAAGTGGTGCCACCTCCCAGCAGCCAGGCGATGGTGGAGCAGCTCCGGCTGCTGCTCCCCACAGCTCTGCCTCAGCCCCTCCAGCCCAGGGCCAGGGTCGCTGCCCCCCTGGCATCTGCAGGAGAGACATCGCCCTGCCTCGAGCAGGGGCTGCCTGGAGTGGGGAGACAGGGGGCTCAGAGTGGGGATGGGAAGCTCCAGGGCTGCATTGGGAGCCTCCAGCCCCCCAAACCTGGCAGAGTGTGGGGAAGGGGCTTGGGAGGGGTCGGTGGAGACACAAACCCATTGCCCTAGCTCACCCCAGCTCTGGCACCTGCGCGGCTTGACCGGCCTTGCCGGTGACTTGTTGCTGCCGAGCTCATCAGGCAGGAGCTGGGCAGGAGCCCGGGGCTGCGCCGCTGCCGCTCGCTCTCGTCAATTCTTTATGGCGCTGCATCTTTAATAGCTTTACAGAGCCCATTTAATGTGCTCCGAGACATGAAGTGCTGTCTAATCAGCACATTTAGGAGAATTGCCCACATCCTGGTCTCGCTGCCATAAAACAGTGCCCACAGAAGCATCTGTAATTAATGCTTTTTTTTCGCTCGCTCCCTCTCTCTCCCACTGAATCAATTTATAAAGCGTGGACTTCCTCTGCGCTGGAGCTTTTAGGCTGTTTTACTCCGGCATCCGAGGTGACGAGGCAGCGCTCGTCAATTAAGCAGCTGCGTATAATGGATGCTTCAGAGTCAAAAACACAGCCTGATTCCCAGAAATGATCAATGCGCATTTTTTTCTCACCAAAAGAAAAAAAAACCAACCCCAACACAGGCTCACACGGACCCACTGGGCTCCGCTCACCCTCCCCGGGGCTGAGCGAGGCCACCAAAAAGAAAAGCTGGGGGAGGGAAAAAGGGGGGCACGGGGGAGTTGGAAAAGACTGTCTCTTTTCTCCTGCTTTTGGAAGAGAGAGAAGATAAAACAAGCTGAGAATCCGGGGCACAGCTAATTCCTGTCACCCGCCGGGGCAGGGACCTGCTGCTGCCAAGGGCCCTGGGGAAGGCAGCGACCCCAAACTGGGGGGTCTGTGCTGGGGGGAGCGGGTCAGCCAGGCCACGGAGGGTGCTGAGCCCCTCGGTGAGGGTCCTGTGCGGCACAGCCCCCGGTACAGCCCCCAGCACAGCCCCCAGCTGCGGCTCGCCAGGAAAGTTTGCAGGTTTTATTGCATAAGCCGGAGGTGGCTCCTAATTGGGAAGGAGGAAATCAAAAGGAGGTGAAAGTGGGGCTGGGGGGGAGGCCGGGCTGGCAGGCAAGGGGCAGCTGCCCCCCCTGTGCCCCCTGCTCCGTTTGGGGAGACTTCAAAGGCTCGCGGCGCACAAAGGCGGCCGCCTTTGCTCTTTCTCCGCGCGGATCAAAGCCCCTCGGAAAGCTCGGTGATGCGCGATGCTCCCGGCCCCCCGGCCCCCCAGCTCCGGGTGATGCCCAGCACCTTCCAGCATCGCCGCCTCCTCCCAGTTCCCACTGCCCCAGGATGTAACGGGAGGCACAGCCAGGCCATCAGCCCGGGGGGGTGTCCCTGTGTCCCACCAGCATCCTCCCTGCGCCCCAGTGCCTGGCACCAGCTCCAGGGGATGGGGATGGGGACAGCCCAAAGCAGGGCACCCCAAGGCTCAGCACCGGCACGTCCATCAGGACATGGGGACACGGCCAAGGTGTCCCTGCTCTCCTTTTCACATTTTCTGCCTTCCCAGCAGCAATTGGGCATTTGCAAGGAGCGGGGTTGGGATGTGCAGGTGGTGCCAGCACAGGGGAGCTCACCGGTGGGATTCCCCCCTCAGGGTGCTGGTGTGGGGGGTCAGGACCAGTTTAGCCCCAGCAAGGGCAAACACGGGCTCTGGCAGCAGCACCAGCACCCAGCCCTGAGCCACGGCTGGCCCCAGGCTCCAAAATCAGAGAATCAGAGAACCTTTGAGGTTGGAAAAGCCCCTTGGGATCATCGAGTCCAACCCTCAACCCTACTCTGCAAAGTTCACCCCTAAACCATCTCCCCCAACCCCACACCTAAACACCCTTTAAACACGGCCAGGGATGGGGATTCAGCCACTTCCCAATGGAAAACTTGTAATGGTGTTTAAATTGGTTTTAAGCAAGGACTAATTGGGGCCGTACACCTGGGCTTCGTGCTCGTTTCCCAGCAATAATTGGCCTCGTAAAGGAGAGGGGGTGGCGTGACTGGGCTGGCAGCGGGATGCCAGGAGCAGGGTGCCGGGAGCAGGGTGCCGGGAGCAGGGTGCTGCCAGAGGTGGGGTGCTCCTGCCAATCCAGCGGGCTCAGCAGTGCCCAGCTGAGAACCCCGCCAGGCTCTTGGGTCCACCAATCTCAGCTCAAGTTATCCTGGAACAACCAGGCTCTTGCCCATGAGAGCTCTGGCTTTTCCAGGAGGGATTTCAGGGCACGGAGCCCAGCTGAGGGGCACCCAGCGCCTGGTTTGCACGGTCTCGGTGGCACACAGAGATGGAGCGGTGCCGGCGGCGGTGGACGCGCTGGCTCGGGCAGTGAGAATCAGCTTCCTCCTGCCTGGCCCTGCTGTGGCGCCCAGGGTGGGGATGGCCCCACGGGGGCAAGCGCAGCCCGAGCGGGGCTGGGAACACTCGGTGCTGCTGGAGGAAAATAAGGTGCTGCAGAGGAGAGGGCTGGAGAAACAAATCCCGGTTTAAATGGATTCTCTACCTTGGAGGCAACCGGTTTGGGATCAGCCTGGTGCAGACGCGGGCAGGTTGGGGGCCAGGCAGCAGAGCCACGGCCCTGCCGGCAGAGACGTCTGATTCCCCTTTGCCTCTGGAATGCTCCTGCCAACGGCTGTGACGAGGCTTTTTGTTTCTCTCCTGCAAAAATATCAATTTCAATCGTTACTGCTGTGGCTCCCGGGGCTCTTGCAGCCTTGGGCCAGCCTCGTCCTGCCGAGACCCTGAGCAGGGCCAGGCGACGTCCCATGGGGACGGGATGAGGGTTTTGGTGCCACGGCACAGCGGTGTCCTCGGCATCCACGTCACGCGGCCTCTGGTGAACCCACCCTAAAGCAGGGTCAAAACCTGGACAAACCGGAGTGTATTTGGCCTCACAATCCCTTGTGGGTGGGGTGATGGGGCTGGGGAGGGAGTTGTGGGGCTGAGGAAACCCCCCTAGCATGGCCACAGCCCCCCCATGCCTCCCCTGAGGGCTCCCAGCCAATGCAGGAGGCTTCCGAATCCTTTTGCTTTGCTTCTGACTTCACCCTAATAAATCCTCCTGGGAGACAGAGCCCCCTAATAAACATCACGGGGAAAACCCAGGGAAGTGATGAGGCCACGGATCGATCCCAGCCCCACGCCTGCCCCCGCTGACCTGTGCCACTCGGGGCCAGCCAGTGTCTGTGCCACCCCCGGCCTCGGCTCTGCGGCTCAAGCTCCACGGCTGGATTTCCAGCAGTGAGCTGGAGCACAGCGCACGGGGACGGAGCCGTGCGGCCGCTCCCTGTGTCTCCATTAATCATCCCGGGGCGCTGCGGGTCATGGGGCCCCGCTCCTCTGGAAGGGACCCCCCCAACTCCTGGGGGGAAAAGGGGCGACAACTCTGCTGGGGAGAGATGGGGCAGGAGGAGCAGAGCCCGGTGCCGCGGCGGCCACGGTGCCAGGGCCAAGCTGGAGCAGGGGCGCAGGCAGAGGCGTGGGCTGGGGGGTCCTGCCCATCGCTTCCCCGGCGCGGTGCTCGCTGCTGCCTTCCCGGAGGTCAGGGCTCAGCTGTAATGCCTCCCGAAGCCTGCCTGTGTGTGCCTGCGGCAGTTTGCTGGAAATTAATATGCGGAGTGGGGGGATCGTTCCCCTCCCGGCGCGGGTGCCACGGCGGGAGCCGTTTGAGTGAGGGGAACATAAACTGGAGCCGAGCGCGGCTGCCACGGGAGCGGCGCAGGAGACGATGCTCTTATCAGAGCAGCGACACCGACAACCGGGCTTTATACATTTTTAATAAATCATTTTAAATTCTTGACTGTCAGGAGGATTGAATCAGGTGCTTCCCCGGCTGAGGGGCTGTGCCGGCTCTCCCGGCACTGCAGCTGACGGGGTGCACGGTTCCACCGCGCGGCTTCGCTCGATGCCAGGAGGCATCGCTTGGTGCCAAGGGGCATTGCTCAGGACCACCAGGCTTTGCTCAGGACCGTGAGCACTGGGCCATCCTGCCAAGGTGGGCTCGGAATCATTCACCTTCCTCTCCCCCCGGCTGGTGCCCTCCGCCACGCCGGGGCCGCCGTACAGAGCCGCCAGCGGCCCAGGGGAGAGCGGGAACTTGCTGAAACAAGCAAATTGCAATGATTCCCCTTCTCCAAATGTCAGCAGATTTGGAGGGGAAAGAAGCAAATAAGTTAAAGGTGAAGATCTCCCGGGAATCTGCAGCTCGTTCAGATCTGGCTCCCGGAGCCCGGCTGCCAGCCCAGCTGCCCACAGACACGTGCTGCCCCCGGGTGCCCCCATCGGCAGAGACCCCCCTGCCATCCAGGCTGGCAGCACACGCCAGCGCCGCTCCGTAAATGCAATTAAGCATCGTAATCGAGTCGTTTGGGGGAGAAGGAAACTAGCTGCAGAGCAGCGGAAGGGAAATAAAATATCCGTGCGGAAGGGAGGTAGGAACGCCGCACGCGAGGGATGGGGCAGGAGCAAAGCTGGGAGCAGCCTCATGCCCGGCCCTGGGCAGCTCCTGTTCCCATGAACTGGTCGCTCATAAAGCCGAAAGCTTTTGGCCAAGGAGCTGGTCAATCCCTCGCAACAGAGCCCTGACCCCCTGCCAAAGGAGGAGGCATCTCGGGCTCTGGGGGGCTCTGAGGGCTGGAAGGTGCCCTGGGGACCATCAGGGAGGAGGTGATGGCCACGAGAGAGGGGGACAGGACCCAGCTGGAGGTGGCTGTGGCTGCCCACCCCTCGCCTTTGCGATGCTCAGGGTGCTGCCTGCTGTGGGTCCTCTCTGCAGCCGGAGCTGTGGGGACCCCCCGGACCTCCCTCGGCTGTGCCCCTTCCTAGCCCGGTGATGCTGCCGAGCGCTCCCGCACAAAGAGGCTGCGGAACGGCCCCTGTGCCGGATATGAAACATTCCCAGGTGAGATAAAACCAAATCACCTGTCACTCAGCCCCGTATCTCCCGTGGCATCAGAGGCTCATGACTAATAGGGCTGGAAAATGCACGGCAGGCTGGAATCTGCTCCTCCTTCTGCTCCCGGCCCCGCTCACAAGGGCTTTGGCCCAAGCTTAGGAGCAAGGCGGCTTTTTCACAAGACGTAAATGGGGAGGAAAGAAAAAGATGCAGGATCTGCACCGTTGCTGGCAGGGGACCGAGCGTGGGGGTGCAGAGCCGGTGCGGGGTCGTGCCAGGGCACCCTCGAGGCTGCTGCTCCATCGTGCCCCGGCCCCCAGCAGCACGCGGGTGTTTCTCGCACCCCTCAGATGTCCCCCCGGTGCTTTTACAGGGTGGGAAGGGTGCGGGGGGCTCTCGCAGGAAGCCTGACGCTGCTCCTCCATCTCGGAGCTGGGAAGCCCCTGAGGGAAGTCTCAGGAGCGATGATCCATCATGTGCCAGTGACCCGGACGGGGATATTTTTAAGCAGGGAATAAAAATAGACTCTGGCTGACAGCAAGCGCTCGCTGCCGGCGTCGCTGTCGAGAGGGCTGGAGGCTGTGCTGGGGGGACAGGGTGCGCGCTGGCACCTCACACCCCGGCCAGCCCACCCCGAGCCCTGCACCGTTATCCCCGCACCACCGATGGCTGGTCCCGGCTCATGCTCAGCGCAGCCCTCGTGTCACCGCAGGCACCCTGGGGACCGTCACCCTGCCCAGGCCAACCCCATCCTCCTGCAGCCGCCGGGTTGTTAGTGCTGGGCTGGCGGTGCCCCTCTAGAAGCCGCGCTGCCTAATGTCTGGCTGCCTGTGAGATAATGCAGGCAGCCGCTGGCCCCGGCCCGGCTGAAACCGAGATTTGTTTCAGCTGAATAACTTGCTGAATCTATAAATAAACTGGAGCAGGGAAAAGCAAAAAAAAAAAAAAAAAAAAGGCAGCCAGAGAGCACAGGAGCTTCTGGCTCCCTGACCCTGCAGCACCCACGGCAGCTGCCCCCCGACACCGCCCAGCCCCGTTGTGGTATCGCGGCGTCACCCAGGATGATGCTCCCGGGACACGGCTCCTTGTCCAAACAGGAGCTTTCTGAGCCCGGACCATCCTCCTGCCCTCCGTGCCCCCCAGCTCTGGCCGTCCCCAGCTGGCTCTGGCATTCAGGGTGCTTCTGGCCATGGGGACACTGGCAAGGGGCCATATGGGACCAGTTTATCGCCTCGAGCCTCCCAGTGGGCAGATTCCGCTCACACCCTGGTGAGATTTGGGATCCCGGAGCAAGCGCACGTGTTGCTATGGGGTGAGGGGCAGCAGATCCTCTATGACACCACAGCAGCTTGAAGAGACCCCCCACTCCTGCCTTCCTTCCTTCCTTCCTCCTCCTCCTCCTGCCGCTTCACGCCTGGCTGCCCGTGGTCGTCTCCCTCGGCTCCGCGCTCTCCATTTGCTTTCCCAACAGATGTTGGTGTCTCTCCTCTAACGAGCGTTTTAACGCCGGAATCTCTCTCGCCCCTTTGACTGGGAAGCAAAAAGCTTGACATCTCCCATCAGCATCAAAGTCGCTCGCCCAAGCGCCCCGCACCCCTCCGCACCCGGCGCTGCCGGAGCCGCCGAGCCGCGGTGCCGCCACCGCAGCCAAGGTGCTCGATGTGCTCGTGTCCCCCACATGTGCCCTGTCCTTGCCCCTCATCCCGGTGGTGCCTCGTGGGGACCCACATTCAGAAACGGGTGGGAACTGGGGGAAACCTCCCGGGATTTGCCACGGGAGGGAGACCAGGGTCGGTAGCCAAAAATTGGCCAAGGGAAACCCCAGCGCCTTCGTTGGCACCTCAGCCCGGAGGGTGGGCACCCCCTCAGCCCCTCGCCACGTGGGGCTGTGCCCCGACGATATGAATTACGGGCAGGAGCTGTCGGAGGGGACCAAGGCACCGTCTCCCCGGCGTGTCCTTCAGCCTCTCTTTGTGTCCCCGTTGCCAACGCGGGAGGGCTGCGCGCGGGGCAGGAGGCAGCGATCCCAAATATCGACGCCGGCCCCGATCAATGCTATCTCCTCTTTCCATGCCTATGAGCTCATTGATTTGTGTGTGTGTGTGTGTGTGTGTGCGTGTTGTTACCTCTCTGTTTATGTAATGTCTGAACTTTGCACAACTGAACCGTTTAATGTGCAGAAAAGAGCCCTGTTGCCATGAAAACGGACCTGCAAATGACAGCACGAATGCGGAGATATCCCTGTTTTATTGGGCCATACCGAATGTATTTTAACCTTGATAAGTCAATAACTTTTCCTACAAAAAGGAACGAAAGCGGCTCCAGCTTTCGGAGCCTTGAATGCATTTAAAGCGGAGAGTAATGGCCCGGTTTTAATCCCCTGGAAATCTTTTCTCATTCTGAGGGCCAGTCATTTCCAGAGCAGACTGACATTTTGGTCAAAGAATTACAGCGCGCATTTGTCAGGATGAGAGATGAAAACGCTCAGCGCTCCGGATTGCTAGCGCCGGTCAAAAATAATGATATTAAATTAAAGGGACACCGTCGGCTCGAAGCTCAGCGGTTACCAGCCCGCGGATCTCCTCTTGGCCGGCGTGGAAAACTTTCAGGGTGGGCTCCACGGTGCCGCAGGGGGAGGACCTGCCGGTCGCCAGCCCGGATCCGTCCGATGCGTTATTAATTTGTGCTAAAGCAGATCGACTTTTAAACATCTCCCTCCGTGGCGGTGCGGGCAGGGCTGCCCCTTTCGCCCCCCAATCCAACCCCTCCGGCCGGGGCCGCGGGGCCGGGCTCGCTTTGCAGAGCTCATTCATTAGCAGGTGAAGGCTCCTTGTGCGCCCAGCGTCGCCCCGGGTGGAATTTACGTGCCGGGAAAGTCTTCCTGGGTTGCCTGAATCACAGAGGTGTCGCTCCTCTGTCTTTTAAAACACAAATAAATTAATTCCATAAAAAAAAAGACGCAAACGGATGGGTCAGAATGACTTAAAGTCCTCGCGAGCGGCTTCGGGTGGTGAAAGCATTTTCCGCGGAGAGCGAAGGCCCCTTCCTGATTCCGAGCGCAGAAGCAATCTTTCTTCCCGGCTTACTAATAGCTTTGATTAAATTATCTTTGAAAAATCTTAAGCGCCGTCCGCGAAAATCTATAAGGGTTTTGCTTCTTATCGCTGGCCTAGATTGCGACGCGGAAGGCAGATAAATAAGGCGCGGAGGACGTCGCGTAGCTGCACAAGAGCCTGCCAGAGAGAGACGAGCTAAAAATGTTTGAACTGAAACAAATGAATAGTGTGAATAGCCCCGCTCGGAGCGGGGATTTATTCAATATAATGTATTTTCGCAGGGAGGATAATACGTGTGATAATTACACGGAGGAATCGCTCTCCTGAAAGCGTAGCTAGCTATTATTTTAATTTCTCAACCTTCAGCGTTGGCTGGCTCAGAAGTGGTGACTGGAGCGACTTCGCGTGTTCGGAGGCACCGAGTCTCCCCAAACGGCTCCTGGGGTTCAGGTCTCCTCCCGCACGCCACAGCCCTGGAGCTGGAAAAGCCCTGAAAAGGAGACAAACCACCCCAAAACTCCTCAAAGTCAGGCAGGAGATGGGGAGGAGGGACGCACTGGGATGCTTTGGGGGTGCTCAGGTGCAAGGAGCTGCTCGGGCTCATGTGTAGGGCTCCAAGGCGTCATTACGGGCCAGAGTGAACGGGCTGCTCCTCAAGGCAGACGCTGACCCGCTCACAGCCTGGGGCTGCATTTGGGGAAGGAACGGAGGACTCCAGGACTCACAGTGGTGAGGGGAGAGTTAGTGATGATGACAGCTCTTAGCGCACAATCCACGGGGACTCGGTGGTGGCCAAAACCGTTGCCTCAGGGGTCACGACAGCTGTCGCCATGGGGGTCACCAACCCTCGGTGGGCTGGGGTGCTATAACCATTGCTCAGTGGTGGCCATAGCCGTGGCCACGGGGGTCACCATAGAAATTGCCATGGGGTTCATCATAGCAATTGCCATTGGGGTCACCGTAGCCATTGCCGTGGGGGTCACCAGCCCACAGGGGCTCGGCAGCGGCCAGGTGTCAGAGATTATGCTTAAAGTTTGGGCTGGATGATCTCGGAGGTCTTTTCCAGCCCAGGTGATTCTATGATTCTAAGATTAGAGTTAAAGGTTGGGCTTGATGATCTTAGAGATCTTTTCTGACCCAGGTGATACTGGGATACTGTGATAAAGATTAGAGTTAAGGGTTGGACTGGATGATCTCGGAGGTCCTTTCCAGCCCAGGTGATACTGGGATAAAAATTAGAATTAAGGGTTGGACTGGATGATCTTGGAGGTCTCATCCAAGCCAGGTGATACTGCGATGCTGTGATAAAGATTAGAGTTAAGGGTTGGGCTGCGTGATCTTGGAGGTCCTTTCCAACCTTGATGATTCGATGATTCTATGATTCTAAGATTAGAGTTAAAGGTTGGGCTGTATGATCTTAGAGATCTTTTCCAATCCAGGTGACGCTGTGATAAAGATCAGAGTTAAGGGTGGGACTGGATGATCTTGGAGGTCNTTTTCCAATCCAGGGGATGCTGTGATAAAGATGAGAGTTAAGGGTGGGACTGGATGATCTTGGAGGTCGTTTCCAGCCCCGATGATTCGATGATTCTAAGATCAGAGTTCAGGGTTGGACTGGCTGATCTGGGGGCTCTTTCCCAGCGCAGGTGCCGCTGCGATTCCTCCTCCCGCAGCAGGACTACAACTCCCAGCTATCCTCGGGGCCGCGGTGCACTCTGGGGCTCGTAGTCCATTTTTGGCGCGCCGCTTCGAATTTTCCCGCGAAAGGGGCGGCGGGGGCGGGGCGCGG
>WEIS01071857.1:0-14688 GCA_013389965.1 Todus mexicanus | reverse complement strand
AAGAAAAAAAAAAAGTGGACATTGAAGATATTGCCAAGTTACAAGGAAAATACTGAAAATTCAGAAATAGATCAAAATGGGAAGTCTGGAAAAAGAAAATGATCTCCAGATGGAGGACAGGGGAATGCCAAAAGTCTTGAAGACGTTTTATTTTAATCCCAATTCCCTAAACATTGGATGTTGTTTATAACACAAAATTGCTTGTATTGTTTGTGTGTTACTGCTTGATTTCTAAAGCGATGAAACAAGCTGTGGAAGCCACAGCAGGGTTTCCTTTTAAACATTAAATCAATGCACTACATCTGTTGAAATCCTGGAGAGCCCAAGGCAGCAATGCCAAATTCCAGAGTCTGTACTCAGCAGGAGCCATGTGGTAAACGTCTGCATTTAGGTTCAAGGTTTGGCTTATTAGCTGTCATCCTCCGAAAACTCTTTGGAGGCTCTTCAGTCAAAATGCTGGAACTGAGAGTTCTCCCCTCCCACCTCCAGCAACATTTCTGATACAGTAGATGCCGTGAAAAGCCTTGAACCATACAGGGGAGGACAGCGAGGGAAACTCAACTAAGCTCCATCATTACCTCAGGCCTCGATGAAGGCACTGTCCCAAGATGGTGTCTTTAATGGTTTTTTCAGAGAAAAGTTTTCCACCTTTTTCTCTGTGCTGAAAGATTAGAAGTTCTCTGAGCTGACCAAAATGTACTGACACAGAAAACTTCAATGGAATTAAGAAGTCATGAAAAGCTCCCAACACGCACATACAGATATGTTTAATGTTCAAAACAAAAGAGTTCAGTAATTTACTAAACTCTCCAAATGCCTGAGGTCTGTCTGTCCTCCCACTGTTTATGCGCACAGGAATCTAACAAGCTGGGAACAGAAAGCCTACTAAAAAATATCACGAAAGATCTGTGCAACACTAGTTCAGTCCTGTGTGACTTTGGGTCAGTCCCGCTACTGCCCACTTAAACCTCTCCAGCAACACACTTAAGCATATGCATTTCACGTCTGCTTAAGCGCAATTAAATCCTCAGATTTAAGCCTCACGGTAAAACACCGTGTCCTCTCTGCCAATTGTCTGGGGGAGCACATAGAAAGGTTAAAAGGACATCGCTGGTTTCTAACCCCAAGTTGCTGGAGGTTTTCAGTGGGTGACATCCTTTGACGTGCTGCAGCCTGCCCATCCACCTCGGTGTCTTTGTTTCTAAAATGGAAATAGTTCCTGCCTGTCAAGTGGGGGCGTAGAAAGAATGTATTAGCTAGTCATTGCTCTGTTCCTGGAATTAACAGTAAAAAAAACATGTCAGAAGGAGCTCTTGCTTAATGACTGTGATACAGTGCTATTTTTTTCTGAGGTAGTGATGATGACAATCAATACCATGAAGCAGTGAGCATGACACGCATACTCCCACACAATGGACCTTCAGTTTAAAATGACTGTACCATCCACTATATGATTTGCTGGACACCTCAGATGATACTATATTTTCTTACTCTAATGTGAAATTCCAGTCTGACCTGAAATGTCACGCAGGACACATTCTTCTTCCATTTTCACAGCAACTGTCTGCTTTTCTGGATACTCAGTTTCCTGACTTGCCAGGCACTGCCAAAGTCGCCACTGCAAACACACATATGCAGCAGGAATAAAGTGGACAATAATACAGCAGCCAACTGCTCACATTTTAGACACTCAAATGCTTTTTCTTACCTGTGTGTCTGTCTAATAAGCTTGTTTTGCTTATATCTGTTCGTGAAACAGCCGTGAAAAACCATCCAACAGAATAACCAACAAAACCAGTGAATCAGAACTGCTGATAAGACCATAGGCACAATAGCACGGGAGCTCTGCCTCAAATACAAAGCTCCTTCAGCTTTCATGGGAAATAATCACTTATGCACCAGGGGATGAAATTATGACCTCACATTAATGTCAGTTTCTAAAAACTCCACCAGCGCTGAAGTACATCACTGTGAATCTCACTGGAATACTCACTAAAGAAATTACTGGCATTGCAGTATGTGCCACAGAGGAATAAAGCAAGTACAGTGCCAGTAGTCCTCACAACTACTCCAGACACCTATAAAACATCACCAGTAGCTAGAGCCAAATTTTACAATTCATCTAGCAGAGACTGCAGCTCTGAGCAATAAACAATGTACGCTTGTGGAGAAATCTTGTTCCATGAACTTCACTTCACTTCTACTGGATTTCAGAATTAGTGGATGCAAAAACTGCTTTGGGGGTTTTATTAATGCATTTGCCACTGCAGCTCCCTGCTGTACTCAGTTCAAACTGCCTCAGACATAAGCAGTCACAGGATGGAAAACTGGCAGCAGCTCTATAAATGAAGGATAATGATCAGTAGCAAAGTCTTTGAGGAGGTGAGTGTCTAACAGAGCACCGCAGGGACTGCTAGCGCCTGTCTCATTTAGAAAGTCTAAATGAAATTAATAGAACTACAAAATTAGTAAAAGGGGCAGTTAAAGGAAGGGACACTCCCTGACCATGGGAAGTAGCACTACATCTTAACAGTTACCACAACACTTGCTCAGTTCTGCGTTTCTCCACGAAGTATGAAATATGAGAAGTAAACTTTGACAGTGAGTCCAATGTCAAGGATTATATACAGCCACAAAATGAGATGGATTTGGACGTAGATGAAAGTCTATGTGCCTGAAGGAAATAGTTTACACCACAGACAGTGAATGCGAGAGAAAAAAACCCCAGTATTTGGGAGGTAATAGAGTACAAGTCTTTGCAGACAGTTAGCCACTTGATGAACTTTGCAGGTCTCAATATATGCTGTTTTCTGAGTTAAGACCCTAAATAGGTGTCTCATCACCTGTAGAAGTAAGAGATTTGATTAGGAAAGTAAAATAACTTCCTTTAACCATCATGAGCTACAAGCAGCATAAAGTTCAGTTTCAACACATAGAAAATGCCCACTGATGCTGAATTGAGAACCATAAAAATTGTCTTCCTGTCAAAATATTTGATCACATCCTTAATTTTAAATACGGAATTCTCTAATTTCAAGAGCCTACTTTGATTTAAAGCTGACACCTTGCTAAATGAGAATCCATTTACTATCAAAGCAGTCTACAACTTACCATTCTCATAGCAAATCACAAGGCAAATTACTGTAAATGAGTAGTGAATTTGTCTCACTTCTCTACTTTCACGAACGAATTTTCTCTTGAAATCATATTTACCACACTTAATCAATTGTCCTCTTTTTACATTCCATTCAACCTAACTTCATTACCAGTAAAATTTATGCAAATCGATGCATTTTTAGTGTGAGAGACACGTATCATGGGGCTGTGGGAACATGCAGCTGATTTGCTGCATATGGGTGGACCCTGGTGTTGAGATCAGGCAGAGCTGGGTTCCAGTGCTCTAACCTTTACCTTTCTTATTACATACAGTCCTGTAGCCAGTTATCCACCTTTACAAGGCCTAAAAGTAAACTTATTTGGTAAAGAGATAAGAGTTCAGATCAAAAGGTGCCGTCTATGCCTTTTTAGCTAACTTTCATGCCAACTATCTGATGCCAGAAAATGATGTGGTTTGTGCCAAAGGTGGTGCTTTTTTCAGTAATGTGAAGATAACACTGAAGACAAAACGCAGGTTTCAGATACCATTTCAGATACCATAGCTTTCTCCAGACGGAGTTACAGAGGAAAACTACCGTAACAAAGAGCCTCCCAGGCTGGCATGATCCCTGTCAGGGCCCTGTGGTGACAGACAGGCCCTGGGCTTCTTCTGCAGCCTCACAGCACAAGCAGGAGCCATTTTTGTCAAGTCTTCTCTTTCCTTGTAGATCAGCTGGTTCTCTGCCTTTCTCAGCCCCTGAAAATGAAGTCAAGGACCCAGCACCTCCAGAAGATTTGGAGAATCTGTTAGAAAAACCTAGTCTGGGGAAAAATGTCACATCAGGAAACTGTTTTTCCTGTAGTTTTTCACAACTTGCCATTGTTGTGAAGATTTAGACTTACACGGGCTCAGCTGAATGTAAAGTGGGCAACCTGTGCTGTGGCCACGTAGAAGTAGGAAAAAAAATTTCCCAGAAAGAGTAGTCAGCTACTGGAACAGGCTGCCCAGAGAGGGGGCTGAATCACTATCACCGGCTGTGTTTAAAGGGCATTTAGATGTGGTGTTGGGGGAGATGGTTTAGGGGTGAACTTTGTAGAGTAGGGTTGATGGTTGGACTCGGTGATCCCAGGTAATCCCAGGGTGAGCCTGGATAGGGCTTCCCACAGGTACCGCCCCTTGGCACAGGGGCCTGGGCTGACGGCGGCCCCGGCCCGTCCAAATGGCCCCAAACGTTTCCTCCGACGGCCCCGAAGGGCCTCCCCGAGCCGGCAGATGGCGGCAGAGACCGGGCAGCGGAGGAGAGAGCCGGAGAGGCAGGTCCTGACAAACCCCTCATCGTGACCAACTCCTTATTGCGACCAACCCCTCGTCGTGCTGCGCGGGAACGGGACGGGGAGAGCCCAGGCTCCGTGGGCGCCATTCCAGCAGCTCCCACAGGGCACCTCACCTGGATGGCCAGGGCTGGCAGCACCAGGACCGAGCTGCAGGCTGAGGACACAAGACTCCGGCAGGAATCTGAGCTTAGAGACACGCTGCGAGCATCCAGCCATCTCCAAAAAAATCAGCAGGATCGGAAGGATGGTGGCCGAGTAAAGCTTTCTGGGGCACCACGTCGCTGGGAAAGGCAGTTCCCACACAGCCACCTGCGAGGCGTAACCTTGGATGTCACTAACTCACCAAGCTGGTGAAATCCCCTCTGAGCAGAAAGTCAGAAGTACCTGTTGGCTGGTGGTGTAGAAGTGGCTGCAAAACAGCAGCGATCTGAACTGGTGCCCACTGCCACAGGGAGGAGACGTGCTGATCATAGAATCTTTGAGGTTGGAAAAGACCCTTGGGATCATCGAGGCCAACCGTTAACCCTGCTCTGCAAAGTTCACCCCTAAACCATCTCCCCCAGCACCACATCTAAACACCCTTTAAACACATCCAGTCCAGCAGATTTATGTTATACAGAACAAATGAGATCCTGCCAAGTGCTGAGTAGTAAAGTCTTAGCTAAATGCTACAGCTACCTAAACTGTTCCGAGGCACCTGATCCCCTAAAATGCACTGAGTTAGCACAGATGACCCAGGTTTCAAATACCAGGCTGTACTTAGTGGGCCTACAACAGATGTGAGCTAAAAACCGTGACTGTTGAGACTTGCAGAGCAGCAGAGTCAACACACACAAATATCAGTCCTGATGGGAAGCAATAATCAATGAAAACAAATAATGACATGTTTTATTTCAGTGGTCTGCAGGTGGACCATACTTTTTGTGGATACAAAATAAGGCTGCTGCTCCTACTTGCCCCAACTTAATCGCTTCAGCATTCTCCAGCTCACTGGGAAATTGGAGCATTCACCAGTCCATGGTTACAAGATGAGCTCTTTGACAGAAAAATGCCACAATTGTGTGGGCAGGATCTCTTAAAAGAGTTCTCCTTTCAAACAGTGAGGAAACTTTTCTCTCAAAGAGTGAAACATTGGTGAAGGGGAAATGACTGAGGATGTTTCTGGGCTTGTGACTTGCCTCTTGCCTTCACTGTGTCCCTCATTCCTGTGGAGACAGTCACTAAATCTGCATCAGCTTTCCAGTTCCCGCAGTCTGTAAATCAGCCAGAACTCCCCTTGACCTTAGTGGGAGGTTTGCATGATTAAAGCCAGCAGAAGAAAGACGGGAATGAAAAATCACATACAAGAACTTCTCTTTTTCTTTCTTTTTCTAGCAATGAGAAATCTTTTCTGCTCCTAAGGGTAAACTTTGAAAGCGAAATAACTGTTACACATATAGATCCTATTATTTGTTAACAGGTTTCATACAAGTAACTTGCTCAAATCACTTTGAAAACATTTCCTTTAATATAGGAACACAGGAGATAGATTAAAAGCATGCAAGTCTCCTGCTGAATGCCAGAGGCTCTGGAACACTGAACTCAGCACTTTGTAAAATTATCTCCCTTCAAAAGAATTTTCTACTGTATTGATTGAAAAGGAAAAGAGAGGCAGAAGCCAAATAATACTAGAGAGAATTCAATTACACATTCATATTCACCCTGTGTCCAGCTCACACCACTCTCCACTCATCAAACACACTCAGGTTTCAAATACAACCAGCCACACCTGGCTGCGGGCTGGACAACGGCAGCGTACCAGCTCTGGAAGATGCTAGAGCACTGTGGAAACAGGCCACTAAAGGAGTAGTTGTGGGAGTCACTGCCTTGTCATTAATTGGTCTGCATCAGCTTGTCATGGCTGCTCACGGTGCAGTGAGGGCAGAGTAGGGAAGGTGATGGCATCTCTGACTTCAGGTCACAAAGCTGACCCTTTGGGGCTGCCAGCTCAACAGTTCCCGACTCAGGCAAGTCCATTACTGAAAAGATGCCTTTCAGTGACATGAGTGAGACTTAAAAAGTTAGAGCCAGTACATTTTCAGACTTGCCTGGTCTATTTCTGCAACATCATTCTCTGTAAAATACAAGTGTAACTGCTCTCTTTCCCCAGCACATCTTTAGCTAGTCCCAGTCCTAAAGGGTGTACATCTCTGCATGTCTATACAGCAACCAGCCTGACAGCACCTGGCTGTGACCTTTCTGGAGTTCCCGTCACCTGAAGGTCTCCAACCCACAATCTGGGAACCACAGTTAGCCCTACGAATAAAGAAAACTGTATAGCAGAAAGTTTGAGGAAATTACTCAAATTCTGTACTCAGGTCTCATTTCAATCCTTGGATGAGAAGTTTTCATATAAATCCACTCTCAGTAAAGACAGTGAGAGCTTTATGGATATCTAGAGATTTCTATCACACTGATCATGGTGTTATACCAGGGCACTGAGCTCCAGGTAGGCTCCACTTCTCAGGATTTAGTCTGGTGTATTTTAAGAACCTCACTGTCAAACACCTTGATATAGGATTTCAGCTTCCTTTCAACTTTTAGCCAAAAGAATTCCTATCACTAACTTGGGCTGCAGTATGAGTAAGCATGTATTCTAATAAGGGAAAGACGAGACCTGAACTTCTCCTAGGCTATGAAGATTGGAGGACTGTGCCATATAGCTCTGAGCATCTCCAGCTTTCCTTGAAACCTGTTGGCAGCAGCCCAAGATCTCTCTGGAACAAGCCTTCACTCTTTTCAGAAGGTAATTCTCCTGGGGTTTTCAATAAGGTCTATTTTTCATTCCTGACACTGCTTCTATGCTACTAATGTTAAGGTTTCTGCCAAATATGTGAGGCTGTCCTCTTCTCTTTTTGTTTTTTCCTAGAAAAACCCCAAACAAACAACCCAACGAAACTACAATAAATGGTTTAGTTTTCCCCTTTTTTAATTCATTGTTTTGCTTTGTAGCACCTTTGTTATATTTTTAGCACCTTTCATAATCCAGAGTAGGAGCGGAGTTAGATCACACATAGCAGCAGCCAAGAAGCACGTTAGGAGACTGGATACCCAAAGCACAGAGTTGTAAGTAGTAAGCAACTTGACAAGTCTGAGGCTGTGCCCATGAGCAGTATATTGAATACTCACAATTTCCGTAGAAAAAACAGACCTCAAGCTGTCAAGAATGCTAGGACTCTAGGATGGAGAAAGTCACTTAACTTTTCAAGCTCAAAGGCTGTCTTTTCTTCCCCATATCTGTGTTAAGAAACACTGCCAAAACCAATGCCTGATGCTGGTACAAGCAGGAAAGAAACTAAATGGAGGAATAAAAGACCAACAATACAAGACTTGTCATAACAATGGGGGATTTAAGATCTGTAGCTAAGTTTCTTTTTCAGTTCAAATAGTATCAGTTTATACAGTGCCTTCTACTTAAAAACAAGCAGCTGACAAAGTTTTAGACTTAAAAGAACACTTTATCATGATAAATGAAATCAAGTTAAGTTTTCTTGCAAAGTACATAGGGTTCAAAGGTTGCTGTGAATTACAGCAACAAGAAACTGCAGGTAATACAGCTTCAAAAAGGTGCCTGGACCAAATCTTAGGCTGACGTAAGTCATCACAGCTTTAAGAAGTTAATTGACTTTAAGCTACTAAAAATCTGATTTATGATGAATATTCCTAGTGGAAGTAACAGACTCATTTGTTTTCTGCATATAAAAACCACCCAATTTAATTTTATTTATTATTAAATGTGCTAATTAATGATACATAAGTCTCAAGCCCTCACTGGATGTAAAATACATGTGCTCCATTACAACAGCAGCCTTTTCAGCTGGTAAATATTAAACCATTTAAAAAAATGATGACTCTTCAGTCATTAATGGCCACTCAACAGGAAACACTGAAAACGAGCCCTGCTGGTGTTATTTTTCCCACTGCACAGCCAGGTTTTGACAAGCAACTTCACAAGCACTCAGCAGAAATGCATGCAAGGCATCCAGAGGAATCAGCTGCCAGCAGAACCTACTCCCACTTCAGAAGCCCCATGAGGCATCCTGAGAATTGTTTATGAAGTAAAGGAAAAGACTGGAGACTCTTTACAATAACAAGAGAATCACAAAGCGGTGGCCCACTGCAGCGCAAGGAGCTGATGATGGATGGACTATCATTCTTTCCTGAGTGACAAGGAAATGAGGCAGACACAATTTCACTTTTTATACAGTTGTCAATTTGCAAGCTAACCTGAAAAATCTCTTGTGCGAAAAGCACAGCGTTACACAGAAGGGCGAGCACGTTAATAATCAGTCTTTGCACTTGTTGCATGTAATACTTCCCCGGTTTTGAGAAGATTTAGGCCTTCTAAAAATTTGGTTGCCACTACTCTAGATACGGTCCCCATTTCTGCCAGGATCATTTACTATATTTTACAGTGCTGTGTCAATTCTTGTATTTATCAATGTTGCTGTCACTTTCTTTAAAACAAAACTCTAGAAACTGCCAGATTCAATGGATTTTCTTGACATCTCCTGATTTTTTCTTTTCTTATTTTCCTTGCACTGCACTTGCTGCCACCTCTCCATTGCTTTCATTATGATTTAATACTTACAGCTTAGCTAGAGATCACGCTATCTTAGTAAGCATTGTAGCAAGTGCTAAACAATTCAGGTGTCTCCTACAATGTTATTTTTCAGGCCTGTGCTGGGTCATCCTGAAGGGAACTGAGCATTTCCTTAGATCACACCATCTTCTCAGGACTCTGAGGAAAGTTATGCTTCAAAGAATAACACACCCTATTTTCCTGCTGCATGCATCCAACTCCAGGGCTTTTCCCATATTACTTCAACCCGGGTTCCTTTCTCACATTTCATATTACCACTCAAATTTTTCCATCAGCTTAAGTTGCATCTCATTTTATTTTCTGTCCATGGAACCCACCCAGGACATTATCTGCTCAAGGGAATGAACTGCATCATTGAAATCATCTTGCTTTCTAAAGAGACTTCTGGCCTCTGGACCTAATCCAGCTGCTACTGTTAATGTCAGAATGGAGTTGTGGGCCACGTGAATACACACAATCTACATCCAGCTTAATACTCTCTTCAAGTCCTTTTGCATTACCTTTTGTGGAAATCATTTGTAAAGTATCATCATTTATTTACTCACTGGAACTACTCACAAAGCTTGGTTTGAGTTAGGCTGGTATTATCATGATCTACCAAGAATACAAAAGAAAAAAATGTTAGAAATGGGACAAAGATACAAATGCAGATGTAATAATAAAGTTCAGAAGTAAGGGGTTGGGAATGTTTTCTGCAAAGAATTAGAAAGACCACAACTGGAAAGAATGAGGCTGGAGAACATCATAATTTCAGAGTCTTAATCCAGCAAGGATTTCATTATACTTGAAAAGTAAAACATATTTCTTACATATGGATTCACAGCTATATATTTAAACCCTTACCTGAATATAAGTCTGTGCTACAAAAGCTGAAATCAACTATTGATCCTACAAACAAAACATGTAGAAGGGATTGCCTGGTAAGTACACTTACAGAACAGACTTCAAAATCCAAGAATTTCATGGTAATGGTGGAAACACGAAAAGTTCTCTTCATTCCAACACTGAGAATTCCTTTGTCCTCATTCTAATCTGCCAAGAGATCTCACTGCAACACCACATCCTGATTTTATCATCTCTCATTTCAGGGTGGTTTCTGACACTTTTAGAAAGCTCCCTGCAATGTATTTCACTGGAGAAAAGGATGTCACTAAATCCAAACACAAGAGAGATCCGTATACAGGATATACACAATGCCCGTGTTTGCACACAAAACATTTGATTCCTATGAATTTCTGAGTGAACGTAGGGTGGTAGAATGAGAACACATACTTCGTAGTCACAGACAGCAATGTACGTCACTAACTGTTCTGGAGTTCAAATAATCTGTAATTAAGTTCAAACCCTTTCTTTGTCCCTGCAAGAATTGCAGTACAGGAGCGCAGAGCACACAGTTTACCTGTGTGCACATGCGAGTGGGACATGCTTGCCAAAACACAGTGCCAAGGCTGATCTGGGGCCCCTTTCTTCACGGCAGTTATGTTGAGGAGCCATGCTACGTTGCTGGGGTGAAAACAGATGTTTGCTTCATGCCTAACTAATGTTTCCGACTATCAGCGCTCTAGAGCCAGCTCCCAGCAAAACCTGTCAAAAGTTTTGTCATTGATGCCAGCAGACAGAGAGCAGCTCCTCTACCTGGCCTGTACAGAAAAAATAACAGAACTTCTCATTAACCATCAGCCCCGTGAAGGCCAGAAAGCTCAAGTTCCTTCCACACACATAAAACTGATCTAAAAAAGAGGTCATTTGAGTGCCTGTATGGGAAACTGCACCACCTGTGTTACCGAGGCCACAATGCTTGCTTACTCAGAAAGAAGAAAAGGTCTATTCTAATGGTACTCTAACACATATTCACAAATTAGTAAGGGGAAAAAAAAACCCAGCAAGAATATTTTGGCCCTAAAGTAGTTAAAAGCCTTCCTGATAAATCTCAGTAAGATAATGAATGGCCTCATACATCTGTTTTGAGCTTAATGGTGAAAAGTGAAGAAACAATCACCATGAGAGCCTCAGGCATTTTCTCAAGGGATAAGAGAACTGTTTAACGTAAAAGCAAAGAAACTACAAGTGCTAAATAATTAAAATTGTCATATTTGCACTGAGGATGTTTGCTGGAGAACCAAATCTTTGGTTCCTTTTTTGATCAATGGAGACTGAGTATTCAAGCTAAGACTAAACTATTGAAGTAGAACTAAATAATTTCCAAATACATTTAACTTTTTTTGGAGAAGGAAGGTTGTAGCTATCATTTGAGTTTGAGCTCTCTCAATGCTTTCCTCCAAAGCATCCTAGTGCATCTCCACTGGTCTGGAATCAAAGCTTTGTATCTCTGCTATGCACATGACAAAGGAGAAAGTTTTCTGCTCTGTTCAATTATTTTTGTTCTTCATTTATGCAAAACAGCATTCAGTACGAAAAGAAAATCTGAAATGTCAGATGTAAAGGGAGAGGGATTCTTTTCCATCCTAAGAGTCGCAGGCACATGACAAACAAACAAAAACAAGTTGTTAAGGACTCAGTTCAAAGATGAGAAGTTGGAAATTGGTATTCTTAGCATTGATCTTTGCTGTGCCCCTAACCTGCTGTATGACATTGGTTAAGCCTTCAAGGCAGGGATAGTCTCTTCCCATGCATTTACATTACATCTTGCGCATCAAGACTTCCAGGGTGAACTATAATATGAATATACGTCATCATAATTTTCTTTAATGGTAGTCTATAGACATACCTGCATTTTCAAAGTGCTTCAGAGGGACTACCCAGGCAGCCCCCACTGATTTCACTGGAAGACGGTTTGCTCCAGACATAGCCATTTGTAGTTTGGGTGTGTGCACATTAAAGCAAAAGTTGGATAAAGTAGTCAAAGCAGTATAACCCGGCATTGGCAGCTATTATTCAAATAAACCACACCACCGTCTCCCCAAAGGGATCACACGAGCATTTAAGTATTATCAGTGATATGAAGCAAAGAATTACTCCAGATTGAATCTGTCAACTGCACTGGTTGCACACGGGCGTTCAGAAGCAAGACAGTACACATCAGATGCAAGAAACCGAAGGAAGCGGATCAAGAGTTCAGAGAGCTTGTAGCTTACAGAAGCAGATACAAACTGAACAACTTTCCTTCAAATGAAAGTCTAAGTATACAAACTGTTTTGACTGAAGTCTGAATACTCCTGGCTAAGGGATGTGGTTTTTCAAGCGCTGCATTTCATTCACACTAACTAGGGATGATTTGGTTATTCACAACATTATGTGGTTGTGCAGCTTTATAATTTCAGGAAAAACTAGGTACAAAAGAAAAAAGCATCCGTGAGAGAGTGACGCGTAAGCTCAAGTAGCTCCTTCTACTATTTAGGCATCTGTAAAGTTAACCAAGCACTGCAGAAGTCTGTAATGGTAACAAACTGTGTCCTAGGAGCTCACCAGTGTTTGTTGAGGGAAAATGTTGGAAAGCAAAATAAGGGACCAACAGCTAAACCTCACAAAATACGATTAACAGAAATATAGGAAGAGGAGCCAGGAAAGCAACGCTGCTGTTCAGCACGACAACAAAGAGCAACTTCTGCAGACAGTGATGGCTCAATAGATTACCAGTTGCAGCCTGCCTTTACTCATCTCGCTTAGGCCGTATTCTTTTGAACTGTAACCTCAGGAAAAAGAAGTAAATTGTCCTGAAAACGATCTAAAAAGTAAAAGCAACTTCACCATGGAAAAAAAAAAATAATCCTGAATCTGAATCCATACATTTTTTCCACTTAACTATATTTAAAAGAAATTTATTTTGTGTCTCAAATACAGTTCTCCGAGACTTCTTCCACTTTCCTGCTATAAGAACTATGGAAACAGAAAATACATTTTTATTCATTTGCTTTAGATTCGAAGTATTGAAGAAAAGCCTTGAGCTGTTTTATGTATTAAAAATATCAGGGCTACATTTTCATTCTGGTAAATCAGCTGAAAAACCCCTAAATTAAAAACAAGCAGACACCTCACTATCTGACCCTACAACAGGAAATGCCATTCTTACCATAAAAGACTTGATAGAAGTCTTTCTGTACAGAAATAGCCTCTGAATTACAGAAGATCACGTTCACTACTTTCTAGACTTTAAATTATGTGATACATTTGTTTCAGAAATTCTAGAGTACCTCATATAACACTGCTCTGTGAGGAAGGGAGTGAAGAGAGGAACAACTGTCCTTTCCTCCAATTTGATATTTTAATGACACGGCCTCTCTGCACATCACTGTTGAGGTTCACAGGTCTGCAGGCACCGTCAACTGAAGGAGGACATTTGCCTTCATCAGGCAGGCGATGTCTGAACTAACCTACAATACCACTGCCTCACGGGAGATACAGACTGTAGAGCCTGCTGAATTTGCACTTTCATTTTATCACCATCTGTAGCTGTTGAACTAATGCAGGCTTCCTCATCACCCTTTCTCACGGAATAATTAAAAGAAAGAGAGAAGGAGAGGATGGAGGCAGAGCATTAGACACTAGAGTGGCTAGTGGCACCAGAGCGAAGGAACACTATTTGCTTTGTGACATTACTACTGCTTTTCTATATAACTTTAGGTGAGGCACTAGGGTCTTTTATGCCATAGCATTCTTACCTGTAAAACTGAAACCCTAACACTACTTTCCTCTACAATGCTTTGAGATCCTTAGAGGAAAGGCAGAGTTGCCTGCATTCAGATGCCTTTTAGGATTCAGCATGGCAGGCCCCAAACTTTACATCAGGTAAGTGCTTATGTGCTTAAGCTCAAAATTTTGAAGCTCTGGTAGCATTTCCCTGAGTCTTCAGACAGCCTGAAACACAATTCTTGAGAGCTAAACTTGAGATCTAACCATGTACATTTCCAATGCCAGCTTTTAAACCACAGATTTATACAGACTCATCTAGTAGGCTATCCTGCCAAAATCGAGTGTACGTCTACTTAATCTTGCTGCCTCCAACCAAACTGCCACCACCTTCGTTCTCTCCCTGGTGATGCTGCCTCGGGGGCTCCACTGAAGAGGCAGACTCAGCTTTCTGTACACAGAGATGTGGTCAAGGAAAGATGGAACGATCACCTTCCAATTTCATTGCACAAAGCCAGGCTTGGATGCTGGATAGATACAGGCAGTCAGACAAGTCGGAGCAGCTTGACCTGTGGGGAGCATAAGATGTCTCTTCACATCACACCCTGCTCTTCCTGTACTGTTCTTTACCAGAACAAAGTAGGTACAGACATTCCCATCAGAAATACATGTCAAATGAGATCAAAACTAAATGGGAAAGGCAAGGAACCACCAGTAGAGAAGCCAAACAATTTCTCACTGCCTCACTAGCCCTTTTGCTGCACCAGATTCTGCAGAAGACAACAAGGAATCACCTTTCTTCCCAGGTTTCTGCCAGCCTGATTAGAGCAACGAGGCTTTTCTTTTTCTGATCTTCTGAAGCTTTTTTATCTTGGACCTCTTAGAGGCAAAGCTGAATTGTACATCCATTCCTATTCAACACCTTATTGTTCTGGGGCAGTGTGAGCTGTTGGGTTTGTCCCAGAGTCCTTAACCCCACCCCCCACCCCGATCAAGACCATTTTGTTTTCTTACAGGACTTCCATTGC
>WEIS01071856.1:0-11686 GCA_013389965.1 Todus mexicanus | reverse complement strand
TTTTAAATGTTAAACTGTCTTTATCGCAACCCAGGGAGTCTCACCATTTTTCTTCCTGATTTTCCTTCCCATCTCACAGCAGGGTGTGTGGAAAGGGTGGGGGAAACTCTTGAGTGAATGGCTGTGTGGTGTTTAACTGCCAGCAGAGGTCAAAACCCATAACAGTTTGACATAAGTCATTTTCTCCAGTATAGCTTGAATCAAAGTTTAATAATACTACCGGTCTTTGGCTGACTTCCCCAACCCCTGCACTTTAGCATGTAAGAAGAAAGACTAAAAAGCAAGACATAAGAGAACCAGATCACTGTCCATCTGTGGTGGTTTGACCTTGACTGGGCACCAGGTGCCCACCAACCTGCTCTATCACTGCCCCCATATTCTCCCTGTTAGCCGGATCAGGGGGAGAAAATAGGATTAAAAAAAGACCTCGTGGGTTAAACCAAAGACAGTTTAATAAAAAGCAAAACAAGGCCACACACAGAAGCAAAGGGAAACAGATTTATTCTCTACTTCCCATTAACAGGTCATATCTGGCCCCTTTTACGGGAAGGAGGACTCCAACACATGTAGCAGCTGCTCTGGAGGACAAGTACATACTCCACCTCCTCCTCTTCCCTAGCTTTTATTGTTGAGCTGATGTCATGTGATATGGAATATCCCTTTGGTCAGTTTGGGTCAGATGTCCCAATTGTGTCTTCTCCCAAGATCTTGTCCACCCCATCAAGCTGGGAGGGGAAATATTGAATAAAACAAAACATTAACCTTGATGCTGTGCCAGCAGTAGTCACAACATGGGTGTGTTATCAACACCTTCCTAGCTTCAATGCAAAGCACTGAGCTGTGAGGGCAGCTATAGTGAAAATTACCTACAGCTCAGTCAGACCCATCACACAAAAGCTTGTAAAAGAGTTCTTTATGCATACAGCTGTAACTGGCCACAGGAAAGCTGGATTATGATGCTCCTTACATATTTTTACTCCTATCTCTTATGAGTTCCTGATTCCTGAAGGACTCTGTAGATCTGGGAAACTACAAATGAGGATGAAAGAAGAATGGACTTGGAGAAATACATTATACTGTCTTCTGGTAGAATGTGGTTATTTCCTGAAGCAGATTAAAAGAGAGGATTGGCTCGAAATTCAAGTGGGGTGATGATGTGGATCAGAATCCAGAAGATCATTTTTCAGCCTCTTAAAAACAGAGGGGGGTGGGAAAAGGGTGAGCTGAGGTGCAGAATGCAGTCCCAAATAAAAACTGTAACAAGAAGTATGTGAGGACTGTCTCCTTTGTTTTTCACTTACAAGGTTTACAACAGTCTTCCTCACTAGTAAAGTCATGTCTACCATGTTACTGAGAGATAATAGATAGCAATAATGCAATTCTTTAGCCTTACATGAATTTCAGGGTTGCTGTTATCTGAATACAGTTATCTCTGGAGGGATACGCTTGTTCTATAGCAGGTCTTGACATTTTCCAAACACAGGCAAGATCCAAATTCCAACCTGTGGCTGTATCAGTTCTGCCCCTTTGTTTCCTGGTGTACGAGGGAGATTATTAGGCAACAGACAGTCATATTCAGAAGTGAAGAAGCAAAATAATCACTGCCTTTAAACAGGTGCTTCTGAGCTTGCAGATAAGGCTGTAATTGCATAGAGAAGTTCCTTTGGCATCTTCTGGCACCTGTTTTGTTAGATTATTTTATCAAGAACTGTAATCAAAGATAATGAGAAGATACAATCATTTTGGCTTCTCAGAGGTGTTGTTACCCAGTCATTTACGTGATTTCCAGCTTGGATGCTGTGTTAGGAAATCAGAGGCCAAACAGGGAAGAATATTTCAGTATGGGAGCAGGAGCCAAGCAGGAGAACGTATTTAAACTAGGAGGGCGCGTGCCCTGATTCCAAGGGATGTAACAGTTTTATGCAGAAAGATGGGAAAGCATGGTGGAATGAGAAAACATTTCTAATTTCCTTTCTGATGACAGATGAAAGAAATGTTATATGACATAAGACCATAAAGATAGCATGACTTTGTACCCCCAGTGGTGTTCACAGACAGTTCCGTGCTTTAAAATGTGTAGCTTGGGCCTGCCTATCTTACTTCTGACTGCAGTGTGATAACTTTGATCTCTTGTATTACCATTTTAGTTTGCTTTCCTTTTTTGTTTCAGTCACCCTCTAGCATATTGTCTGACCTTTTTTCCCACATTGTGACACATACTGTCTGGTATTTAAATTATTTCTGAAACATTCTGGTATAAAATCTGCACTTATTTAGTTTGGGCAGGAATATTCATTTCTATAAGATGTCTCGGCCCGGCTTTGATCTTGATCTTTGCCTCAGTTCCTCTGCTTAATATTTTTGTGTATATATATATATATGTTTCTTTTCCTCTGATCCATTTAGTGAATAAAGTAAGCATTCTTTTGTATTACAGGAACATATTTGACTATTAAAAATGCAAAATTAGAAGAAACTAGGGAAATATCACTTGTACATATAATAAAAAATACTGCAATGAGTTAGTGATATCTTTTATATCTCTAACAAAACTATTGCGAACAGAGATCATAACTGAAAAGTTCACAAACTCAATCTGCAGTGCACATGGGGTTTTAAATACCTGCTTCAGCTCTCTGCCATGTGGTTGATTTAGACACATGATGGGATTTATTTAAAGGGACACAATCAACTTGAAAATAAGAGTGCTGTCTGAAAAATTGTTACTGAGTGTAATTATAAGTAACAACTAAGATTACTATAATTGAAAAAAGTTAATGGAAAAAGTCTTTAGTTTTTTTGATTGGTTTACTTTGTGCATTTGACAGCTCTCTGTAATAATTACAATACCTATCTTTTATATAGCACTTTTCATCAGTAGACTGCAGCAGCTTTACAAAAATATGGCCCATTTCCCTCTATGTATAGACAGTTTGTTTCCTTCAGTCATTTTCTTCCTGCCTAAGACTTTTATAAACATCTCAGAATCAAGAAAAAATCCAAAGCATTTTATGAAATGACAGATGTACTATTTAAAAAAAGGACCACTATCAGCTGGGTTGAATTAGCTACATTATAAAGAAAAGATTGAAAATATCTGAGACTGTAAAATTGGAAGAAGAAGTTGATCATTCAGTATTTTAATAATTTAGAATCTCTCTTGGATTTCTGACATTCTTAAGTTATTTTCTGAATTCCATTAAACTCATTTAGCATTGTATTAGATACTTGAGAATGTCAAAAGTACTACCAAAACTATCATATGCATGTTAGAAATGAATTGACTGGGCATTCTTTATGCTCATAAAGACAAAGACACCTAGAAACAAAGGCTTTTCTTTCCTTGTCTCATGAAAACCAATGTTTTCTTTCTCCTTTATCTCCATATTTCCTAATTTGGAATCCTGAGTTCTTAATTGTTTGCTGCTATTGTGTTTAAAACCTTGCATTTCTGACTTGCAATGAGAAAATGTCTTGACTCTTCAATGTGAAGTTTGTGAAGATTGTTGCCTCTATGGAAGAATGTACATTAAATGCCTTTGAGCTGTTCAAGTGGTGAAATAAATATATGGAACAATGTTTGGTTCCTTTTGCTTTTCAAAAGACTTTAGATCTTGTAACTATACTCTTTTAAAAGCTTTTGCCATACACTCAGCAGCGTGTTCTGCTCTTTTGTTAGATTCATCTTTTTGGCCTACTTTTCAAACTATGTTTTAACTGGAACTCAAACTCCTTTCCTTTTCCTTCTATTTGCTGAAGCTAGCAGTCCCATGCTGAGTAAATAATCTGTAGTCCATGATCTACTGTCCTATCAGCCTTGTTATCCTTGCTCCAAACCCCAAAATGTTGGATATCTAGCTGGTAAGTATTCCCAGGAAGGCTTCCTAATGACCTTCCCCACTGGTTACTATCATCATTGCTTATATACAGATAGAACTACCTTGTAATACACTGACTATATTTGGAAAAATTAATTGGGAGTTCTTATGGTGTTTTTGTTAGGAAAAGTGACATTTTTGAAGTTAAGAAAAATATCCCAATTCACTGTCTTTCATTAGATGTAAAAAACATTGCTAGAGAATATATACTCCCAGTTGTAATGGTACTTCATTCTCTTGCAATAACAGCAGCTTGGGATTTAAATCAATCAACAGTTGAGATTATTGCAACCATTTGGCTGTCCTGCCATTTAAAAAAACATGCTTGATTTCATTTATAAAGCATTTAATATATGCTTAAGTGTAGTGCAAACATACCATTTCTTATTAGATTGTAGAACTTAATGAAAAAAAGGTTTATACATTAAATATCAGGAGGATGGACCTGACTGTCTATAATAGATAAAATGTTATTTCATCTGAACTGGGAAACCTATATATAAATCTTATACCTTAGTAATCTAATTTTTAAGAATTGTGAACTCTTGAAGGAAAAAACCTTTATCCAGGCTAGATAGAAGAGTTTATAATTTGACCACTAAGGGTTTAACAAAATGTCTTTCTTAAAGTATAAGAACAGATGGTGCAGTTCTTTTAGTATTTTGTGCTGTCTCTGGATAAATGCAAAACCAACAAGACCTTTAACATGCAGGAGGACACGAAGAAAATAAATCATTCTGCATTGCTGGCTGTTCAGGCATGCAAGTGCAGACAATATTCTTCCATCCGTATGTCTGTCAAACTGAGCTTTCAAAATGAGTGCACACTTAGGTCTGGGTAAACCATGAAGCTAGTGCTTAAGTGTCTTTAATGATGCACAGAACTTAGGTGTGGATTCTTGCTTTTATGAATAGCTCCTAATTTATTTTTTTTGAGCCTTCTGAAAATAAAAAAATCAGCTTCCTCTGTTGCTGTTTATAAGGTTCCCCTTTCCTATTAGTCAGGAGACTAGAAAACACTGGAGAAATCTTTTATACACAAATTGCCTAACTAATTACACTGCCAACTGTGCAGCTGTGGCTACTGAGAGATTGATTTCACCTGAGAGTTCTGAATTCCATGTTTAAAGCTGGAAACTTTGATAGGTGAAAACCCTAAGGAATGGTAAACATCTCAGTATAATTTGCTGAAATACGTCCCCAAAAGGGTTACTGTGGTACACTGAAGGGGTTTCCTGAGTGCCAGAACCAAGGTTGAAGTGGCACACTGAGATGCCACCTGGCACATTCCATTTGCAATGTGGATGTGGGGTCCTACAGCAGGGAGTTCTTTACATGTGTGTGATGGATGCCTTGGCCCATGGACAGCTGCAAACCTAGTGGTGACAAAAATACACTTAAGATGTATGATTTTAGAATAATAACGTTATTGCAAATTAGATGCCTGCCCTTCCCTCTTTGCACTGCATCATTCTATAAAGTGAGCACTTCTCATTCTCACAGGGGAGAATGGCAAAAAATCCTGATCATACCAAAATCCATCTGTCTCTGACTCCTTCAGACATGTACGATCTGTAGAAACATAAAAGAGGAGCAGTATCTGAGCCTCTAGTAAAAGTGGAGGGACTCATTTTGCAAAACAATTATTGTAAGAACTCAATAAACCCTTGCGTACAGGAAAGCAGATTAGGATCCTACCATAACCTTGACCTAACCTGCAAGCAGTGCAGCACAGAGGACAATATTCAAGAGTAAGCAATTACCTAGGTCAGAGTAGACCTATAAACATAAATGTTATATTGAATAGGGAAATGTGTCCTTGTGAATTTCTATTTTTGTAACGTTGGACTGAAACGAGCTGCAATTATTTTGGCAGGGTGTTCAGAGAAATCTTTTCAAAGAAATCATTTGCTGAATATAAAAATGTAATGAGATTTTTTGAGAGCTTTTCAGATTATTTTTTTTTACATTGCTGAAAAGACACACTGAAGCAAATGAATAATTGGCAGAACGTGGAATATGTAACATGCTATGTGAGAACTGGATTCATTCAAATCAATTGTCAGAAATTAGTTCCTATACCAGGAACTTCACCATCGAGAATGTAATGACGTAAATCTAACCTAGTTAACTGGGGTTCTTCATGCTAAGTGAGGAGAGATGGCACAATTTAAGTTACACAGTTGCTGAGCTGAGCTTTCATTTGTTCTGAAGTGCTCTTAAGTAGCAGTCATGTACAGAGGTTGTAAATATGATTTGGGGTACTGTATGTTTCAGGGTTAGTCTCCAAGGTTAGCATCTCTTAGACTCCTTGTGTTTAAGAATTCAAGGAACCTAGCATGATAACTTTGAGAAAATCGTTGCCCTCCTCTGGAAAAAAAAGAAGTATGAGCTACGGAAAAGTAGCTACATTCCCTTAAAGTTAAAATAACTGCAAAAATTATAATCATGCTTAGTGGAAGGTTTTCAGACAGTTCTTAAACAAATTAATCCTGATCACACTCTTTTAAGACCTACTGCAAAACTTAGTATTTAAAACTGACCAAATTGATTTCCAAAGTAAGTTCACTGATTAAAAAGCCAGTGTCACACATGAGAACAAAACTCACAGTGTTAAGGCTCTATTGCCTTGCAGTTTCCAAGTGAGTAGAAAAGGCAGATAAAACATTGCAGCTCAGGCTAGTACCAATTCACAATCTCCTTGCTCAGGATTTTGTTATTTTTGTGCGTCAAAGGCATCAGAAAATCTGCTTTTCTCTTTCTCTGTGTTTTCATTCTTTGTTTTTGTTTTGTGAAGTTTCTTTATTTTCAGCCCTGAATGCAAAGCCCAGATAAGGACTTTCATTTTTTTCTGGAATTGCTTTCTTCTGACAGAAGATTGGTTCCAATTTATGATTTCCTTGGCAAGGAACCATGCCACAACATTTTTGCCTTCCCAACATTCCACTTTCTCAATAAACAATCTGTATTCTGATTTTCCAAAGAGGCGATATGACTTTAAAGTTATCTTCACATGTGTCATGGTTTGGGGTCAGGGCACACCCAAATCTGCAACAGAACACTCTCTCCCCCTCCCCACCCAAGAATAGAAGAAAGGAAATAAAGAAGAGAGACTTATTGATTAGGAAAGGAAACTAGAACTAAAGCATGAAAATAATAACAGTAATAAGAAAAGGTAAATATACACAAATATGTACAAAACTAGTATTGAACCCACCCCCGACCCTCCCCGATAGTAAATATGTCACCTTCACCACTGATGCTTGAAGGGCCCAGCACCAGAGGGGAACAGGGAGCTGGATTCAGGGATGCGGCCCAGAACCTGGGGCCCAGCCAACGCCTGAGCCAGGGGCTGAGGCCGGGCTGGAGGCCTCAGGGCAAAGCTGAAGCTGCCAAGGCCAAACCGAGCGAGGAAGAGTCCTGAAGCCGAGAGAGCAGCTCGATCTCAGGGAAAAACCAAAATGGCGAAAAGACCAAGAGAAGGGGCGAGAGAGAGAGACCCTCATGATCCCTCAGCTTTATACCAAATATGACGTATATGGATATGCAATATCTTGCTGGCTATTTAGTGACAGCTGTCCTGGTCGCTCCTCCCTGAAGGTGCAGCCTTTACTTTTCTGCACCTCCCAGAGTGGTACGCAAAATCTGTCAGTGACCTTGGTTCACATACCAATCCTTGGTACTAACTATAAACATGGAGTGTTATCACTGCTAGAAGCAGACTCTGTCTGGTAAACATGCTGCTAACTTCAGACAGACTTAGCTGAAAAGTAAAAGTCATAGAACAGAATTTCTGTTCTAACCCAAATCAGGACAACATGTCTAAAGTGAACAGCGTGAGATGATTCTACACTTGGACAAACACATATTTGAAAAATGACTGCGAGTCTTTTTTATTACATCGAATACATTGCCAAATCGCAGAAAAATATTGCTTCATCTACGTAAGAAAATTATCTACTTGCTCTCACTGCTTTGTAGATATATATTTAGACAATCTCAGGCTTGGTATTAATATACACTTTTCAGTTCTGCCTTATACTTAGGCTTTCAAAGCCTTTCATGAAGTATAATCATTATTTCACATGTAGGATAGACTTCTACTATCAATGCTATCATGATTACCGATGATATCGACTTGAATTTTCAAAGCATCTGGAAATAATGGTTCTATACCAGATTGCCATCGTACTTAGGTAAAAATTAAAATAAATTTCTATTTGAAAGAACTATAACTAATCATTTGATGCTATTCATTTGAAAACTATAAAAGCCTGATGTTAAAAAAAAAATTAGATTAGTGTTTTCTGACATTCACTAGAAATTCCTAATGTGAATCCTGATGATACATTTCAGTAAAATAGCTGTCTTGGCTTCAGCTGGGATAGAGTTAATTTTTTTTCCTAGTAGTGCTGCTCAGACATCAGTCAGCAAGTGGTGAGCAGTTGCATCATTTGTTTTTTCTTAGGTTTTACTTCTCTTTTTCTCTTTTTTATTTTTTAATTTATTTTCCTTTTCGTTACAATTGCTACTATTGTTATTTTATTTTAATTTAGTTACTAAACTGTTCTTAGCTCAACCCATGAGTTTTACTATGTTTTTTCTGAATCTCCTCACCATCTCACTCATCAGAGGGGAGTGAGTGAGTGAGTGGCTACATGGTGCTTGGTTGCTGGCTGGAGTTAAACCATGGTAATGATTTTAATCCCCCCAAAAGGAAATAAGAATTTAATCTCTCATCCTGAAGTACCATTCTTTAACACTCACCATTTAGTATTCAGGTTTCTAGTTTCAAGGTCACTTTTTAAAAAATAAGGTTTCCCTGGCCTACTTTCTGGTAGGCAAACCTTTAAATTTGAAAGAGTGCTTGGAGCAGTATTATAGTGGTCATCTACTGTATAACACCCTATGTGATTTTCTTGTTTTCTAGGGTGTAAATTCCTCCAAGGTTTTCCTTTCCGTAAGTGTTCAGAAAGTAATGTACTTATGAACAGTATGCATGTTTATGTGCAAGGGGAAAGTTTGATAACAGAGAGGGAAGTGGGATTTGCAAAATTGTATTCATTTAAGAAACAGTAGTTTAATAGAGTAAGATTTTTCCTGCATTTTTAAATGTCTAATACAGCTGCAAGCAGACCTGGAAGTAACATACATGAAATGAGGTTCTGTGGGAGTTCTGCTGGCATCAGTGTGTGTAAGCTGTCAATGTTGTCAGAGTTAAGAAAAATAAATCAGTATAATAAATCAAAAAACAGTGGTTGGTGAATGATGACAGACTAATGCATGGATATTTTGATTAATAGAATCTCAGTCTATGTACACATGCTCTTACAAACACTCATGCACTTTTCTGGCATGAGAAATGCTTTTCCATCTTTGCTTTCAGCCTGAACCATTGTGCATGTTATAGAGTCATCTATTTTTATACTCTCATCTATGGAGTTCATGAACATTATGAATATGGGTAATAAAGTGAGGACTTCTTGTTTTAAGGTAAGAGTTGATGAGGTGTTTTAGCTGTTCCTGATTGCATCCATCATGCAGATGTCCGTTATAAATGCAGATAATCAAATATTAGTCAGAAATCGGAACTGTTTGAATGCATAAATGGTAGACAATTGTTGGGATTTGTAACAAATATGATGGGCAGGCATATTTGTTAAAGAAGATGTTTTCGGCAAGGAAGATGACTAAAGAAAAATGAAGTATTGATTGCTTTCAACAAAAGGTGGTCTGATTTTGAGATATGTCGAATTTGTGGGTGATAGTAATAATGGCATTGTTCATGCATAAAAAGTAAAAGATAAATGTACCTATTGAAAATCCTCCATTTACTTGTTTACAGTAATATCTTTTCAAGTATTACTGTGTTCTCTCTTTACAGAAAAACAGAGATTTAAGATTCACCTACAACAATTAGGATCTGATACTATTTTTACTTTATTTTTAAGCACGAATACAGGCTGGGTGATGAGTGGATTGAGACCAGCTTTAAGACTGCTCAACATGACCCAAATGTGCACTCATAGCCCAGAAAGCTAACTGTATCCTGATCTTCACCAAAAGAAACATGACCAGCAGATCAAGGGAGGTGATGCTCTCCCTCTGCTCTCGTAAGACTGCACCTGGAGTACCATGTTCAGCTTTGGGGTGCCCAGCAGAAGGAGGACATAGACCTGCTTGAGTGGGTCCAGAGAAAGGCCACAAACATGGTCAGGGGTCTGGAAAATCTGCTTATGAAGACAGACTGAGAGAGCTAAGGATGTTCAGCCTGGCTGTGGGGAGATCTTATAGCAGCCCTCCAGTACTAAATGGGGCCTACAGGAAAGATGGGGAGGGACTTTTCATCAGTGTATGTAGTGATAGGATGAGAGGTTATAGTTTTAATCTGAAAGAGGATAGATTTAAATTAGCTGTAAGGATGAAATTCATCACTGTGAAGGGTGGTGAGGAACTAGACTAGGCTGCCCATTGAAGTTTTGGATGCCACCATCCTGGAATTGCTCAAGGGCAGATTGGATGGGGCTTTGAGCAACCTGATCCAGTAGAAGGTTGTTTCTGTCTGTGGCAGAGTGATTGGGACTAGATGATCTCTAAGGTCCTTCCAACCCAAACCTTTCTATGTTTCTGTGATTATGAGCTTTAGGAAACTGTTAAGCAGAGTAGGGAAATAATCCCTATGTTTTCTGGATGGGATAAGAAGATTTTAAAGTATCCCCATTTCATCAAACTAGTTTCCCAGAATCTCTTAAGATTTTGAGACCCTACCTCTATATATCTGTTTATGGACTTCTTGAAATATAAAATCAGATGTATTAGTAAAATCCAATTCAGAAGACCTACATGTTTGGGATGTGATAAGTTTTTCGTTCTCATGAACATTAAAGCACTATCGAAAAGGTTGATAAAAGTTGACTCAGCTGGATATACACTGTTCCCAGTGCATCCCGCATAATATAATCAGCAGCCTATAGAGTCAGATATGATTTCAGACAAACAATCCCTCAGATCTTCACAGATAAACCACTTCTGAAGGAAGTATTCACAACAGGTACTGTGAATTATGGAAATATTTGAGAAGGAAGACAGTGAGCAGGGGCACAATATGGACAGTTGAGCTTATTTTTGTGTAACTGATCTAGAGTGCTCTTCTCTGCACTGTGAAGATAATAATCTGTTGGAAGATTTAGTAGAGCGGGGAAGAATAGAAAGGAAGACTGAAAGACCTCTGATGCCCTCTATTTGGAATGAACAGTACCATTCCTCCTGTCTGTCTTTCCCTACCCATTTTTTTGTTCACTTGACAGAAACAGCTAGGAAAATCAATGTGGCTTGACTACTTTGCCTTCCACATTTTGAAACAAAGCTGTGGTTTGGCAGTATGGCTGTAATTGATCAAATGTACAGAACTAGTCTGTGGTGCCTGACTATTCATGCTTCTGAGCACTTCCATTTTCAGTTGAAGTGGTTTCATGTCTAATATAAAGCTTTTCTTCTCAGAAGACACAATGGGTTTTCTTCAGAGAAAGTGTGAATGAATGGTTTACCTCATAGGTAGAAAAGGGTGGTGCAGTTTGATCATAGAACTGTTTTAGGATCACCTTCTAAGAGCTTGTACTTTGCTGTATGTTAGGAAGAATTATATAGACGTTCCAGGTGTGATCATTAATCTGTTAGATAAGAAATACTTAATAGACCTTTCCAACATAGGTGGGATTTATTTTCTATTTATGTCCTTGAGTTGCATAAGGTCAATTCATGTCACGCGATAGTTTTGGTTTCGTGGCATAGCTCCACTAACAACTTGGT
>WEIS01071854.1:1436-23032 GCA_013389965.1 Todus mexicanus | reverse complement strand
GATTCACTTGATACCAAGTGTCATTGATGAATGGTCATCTGCTGTCCAAAGCCCTGGCTTTCATTATTGAGTTATTTAAATACATGTATGTGAGTACTAGAAAGAATTGAGATTTGTCATGTTTATTGAGAGGAAAAAATGTCCCAGATTTGGAATAAATCTGTTTTTCAGTTCTCGCTTCTACTTCAAAATCGAAGCTGTAATGTATTTGCAAAAGACATCTCATTGAAAACTGCAATGCAGGTCCTACCTTCCAAGACAAAATATACCTTCAGTTCCCATGGGGACTGGGCAAATAGCTTTGGCCTAACTTCAATAAAGCTACCATTGAAAAGAAAAATTCCAAGAAGAAGTAATGTAACTGCATCCAGTTGATCCTTAGAGACAAGCTTCAGGTTTTATTTGAAGTTGTGAGCAAATCTCTGGGGATTTGCTTGTTAGAGGGTCTATTCGGCATAGTGTCATTGGCTCCAGGGTGTACAGAGTGAATTTTATTCACTGTGCTACTCAGCTCCATACATACAAACTGGAATAACAATTTTCTAGTTTATAAGCTGTATTTTAGTGCTCAGTTCCATACCACTGCCACTACTTTCCAGTCCTCCAATTTTTCCACTGTGTTTTTTTCAACTGCTGTTTCTTGTCAAACCAGACAATCTTTCTTGGATATATTAATATTTATCACTGAATTCTGCTATAATACAAATAATAAACATTAATAAAGCACACCTTTGCTTCTATTATTTATTTATTATACTATTGTTTTCTTTATGATAAATCATTCTTTGGCTATTTTTCCCCTCAATTTCTAAAGATGTGCTTAGTCCATCAATATTCTAAATCTTAATTGCTTGCATCATTAATGTTCAGTGGAGGAATGGACAGATGAACTTTCAAAAATGATTGCTTGCTAGTACCACTCATAAGACATTTACGACAGCATCATCAGAAACATCTCTTGTGTGATAAGGTCAAACTGGAGCTCCCAACTCAGTCTGTGGAAATCTCTGTGTGAAACTGGTGCAGACGAAGATTGCCAGTTATTTCTGTAGGAGCTATAATAGGCAGTAATAGAATATTTACCCTCTGGAAACTTAGTTGAAAAATACAGACAGGTAGGACTGTCATTACTCTCTGGCTCTGCTAAGAGTTTTCTTTTAGGCTCTTGTCTTATTTTCCAGACCAGATAGATATATATAGGCAGGTTTCCTAAGCTTCCTAGTAGGTGACGTCTCAAAAAGCATTTCAGTGTAGTCCTGAAGGATGTCACTGCAGACAGCCTTATTGTTGTTAATAATGAAGACACTACAAACACACACGGTAGCTAGAAGAAAAGCATAATCTTAGGTGTATTAATTTCTTTCAGATATCCTCTCCTCAGTCTGCTGTGATCTGTCAAGATTATAGTGAGGCGAGTACAGGTCAATACCGTCAAGGCTTATATCCCCTCTATATAATGAATTCTTAATGGCAATAGCAGACAGAACAAGATTTTTTCCATGGGAAAAAGAAATATTAAAGAGCAATAATATAATAAGAATCAATTTACCTTTGCACAGTGTTAATACAACATACAAAAACAAAACAAATTATGGAAAAAATGGTGTACTTAAAAGCCCACCAAAGCCAATTTAGCATGACTGTAAGAAATAACCTGAATCCAAAATGTCTGTTGGTTGTAAAATGCAGCTACCAGCCTTACTTGACAGATTTTGTAATGATTGCTATTTCTACTTTCTTTGAAATCTTTGAAGTGCAGTATATTTTTTATTTTTATTTTATAGCTGTTTTTACTTTTTCTATCAATGGAGTGCAGAGGTAAAAGATACTTTGTGTTTCTCTGGCAAGATCCAACCCATGTCGGAATTTTCATTTCCGTTAGTCAAATTCAGGTCAAAGGTCAAAGCTTATAAGAATGGTGAAGACCTTAATTTTATTAAAAGAAGATCTGAGTATATTTGTTAAAACAAGCACTTAACTAAAAGTCTGTTCCATTAGCTTGCTACGCTTCTTGTTTAATCTCCTCTGTAGATCAAGGTACTGCAGATATTTCAGAGGAGGTGGTAACAGCCATGAACACAGCATCTGTTAAGTAAAGCTGTCATGTTGCAAGAGTATTAAAGCAAGAAACCCTGAACATACCATGGAAGGCCAAGAACCACAAGGTATCCCTGGATGTAAATATTTTTGTTTCATGTTCCTGATAGCTGTTTAGCGCTCGTTTATTTGTGTAAAGTAACTGCTTTCTTGTCTGTGCCACTACTGACCATGGTGGAATGACTCTGGGTAGTTTCTGGAGGCACTCAGCATCTTTCTGTGCATGTGGGCAGACATAGGCAATATAAACTCTTGGGTATTGTATTATCCTGACATTTATTTAGAAAGTGAGGTAGACGATGGCTTCAATATAATGTCCTGAAAGTGGAAACAACCGCTGCAAAAGTGAAAACATATCTAAGTAACAATAAGGTCTGTCTTGCTGCTTAGTCCAGTTCATATGGATTGCTATATCTATTTGTTCATTTAGTAGAGTTATAAAGTATGAGCTGTTCATAAGAGAAGTTAAAGGTACAAGAACGCTGTTCTGGTGAAGAGAAACTCTTACAGAATCATAGAATCACAGAATTGTCAGGGTTGGAAGGGACCTCAAAGTCATCTAGTTCCAACCCCCCTGCCATGGGCAGGGACACCTCACACTAGATCAGGTTGCTCAGAGCCCCATTCAGCTTGACCTTAAAGGTTTCCAGGGATGGGGCCCTGGGCAACCTGTTCCAGTGTCTCGGCACCCTCATGGTAAAAACTTCTTCCTAACATCCAATCTGAATCTACCCACTTCTAGTTTTGCTCTATTTCCCATAGTCCTACCACTACCCAACATCCTGAAAAGTCCCTCCCCAGCTTTCTTGTAGGCCCCCTTAAGATATTGGAAGACCACAATAAAGTCTCCTTGGAGCCTTTCTCTTCTTCTGACCGAATAACCCCAACTCTCTCAGTCTGTCTTCATAGGAGAGGTACTCCAGCCCTCTGATCACCCTCATGACCCTTCTTTGGACACGCTCCAGCACATCCATATATTTCTTATAATAGGGACTCCAGAACACAGTACTCCAGGTGGGGTCTCACTGGGGTGGAGTAGAGGGGGAGAATCACCTCCCTTGACCTGCTCGCTGTGCTTCTCTTGATGCAGCCGAAGATGCAATTGGCTTTCTGGGCTGCAAGTGCACACTGGCGGCTCCTGTTGAGCTTCTCGTCCACCAGTACCCCCAAGTTCTTTTCTTCAGGGTTGCTCTCAAGCCAGTCACTGCTGAGCTTATATCAGTGCTTGGGATTGCCCCGACCCAGATGCAGGACCTCTTCTAAGAGTTATGTTTATTGTACTTTAAAAGACGCTTATTAGTCTCTTCAGAAGTTGTTTAGGCATATTACGTGATGGAAATGTATCACCAATGTTGCCAAAAAACCCAGATGTCTTTAATAAATATTTGTTACGTATTTGGAAGTGAAAACATATCTGTTACATAAAATTTGACAAAGGATCAAAGATTTTAAACAATATCTATTAGGGATAAATACTATTCCATTAAGAGGCCCTGCTGCTTTGCTCCATGTCTTCAAAGGGGAGACATATTTCTAACATTTTGATGGTAATTTCTCATAATTCATTAGAATTCAGGATAAATTGATAAGAGTCTGATGTGCCATTGCTTGAAAAGTGCAAGTTGGAGCAACCAAGTGTGTGTAGAAACTAGTTCTCTCCATTCGAGTTCTGGGCAAAATAATGGGTGTCCATGAGTGCTCAACTGGAAAGAATAGGACTCAAGAACAATTTTTATGATAAAACTGTAAGGAAAGTTTTCCATAGTGACTCATAGTTGAATTAAGGTGTTCCTAGTGGTGCCACAATAGAGTCCAGAGGTAATGTTCGTACTTCTCAGTTATCTGGGAGAAGATTGAAAAAAAAACCAACCCTGCAGGTAGGATTTGTAGATAACACGTACTGGTATGGTAAAGACCAATGAAAATATGCAGTAGTGTGTATTAAAAATGTGTGTATCTTTATAAAACCAAATACAAACCTAGATAAGGAATTTGAGCAGTAGCTGGAGAAAATTGTATCCTGGAGAGCAACACTCCGAAAAGGCTGCAGAGTTTGGTGTTGAAAAGTGGTGCAATATAAGGCAATATCACTAAATATTTATACATATATACATACAATACATGTTTTGTATGCTAATTCGTAGAACATTCATATATACACATATATACATACATGAGTATGATATAGATGACATATATACATATAAATATGTATAAATGTATGTATTACAGTGTATCATATGCACGCATGTGGATGCATACACTATCATGTAAATAAATATTTATATAGTATTGAATGTTTAAACAGAGCAACAGTGAACAAAAGTTAAATTATTTCATCCATATAAGGTTATTGGGCAAGGTAGCTTGAAAGGTACTTTGATAGCAGTGTAGATCTTCATGGCGAAGAATAACAAATTACTGAGGAACTCCTTAGTTAAATAAACACTTTAATAGTGCAGTGCTATGTGTTTTAACATATATGTAAATATATTCTACGAAGTCTGTTTACATCTGTGCATACTAGACCAAAATCAAGGTATGAACATGTAGATAGTTTAATTAGATTGTTGACATTTTAAACAGAGCTCCCCCTACTGCATCAGCAAAGAAATAAAAAATTGATAAGCAAAAAAAAACACCACTCCGAAGCTGCAGCACTTGTATTGCCAATGTATTTATTATAAAAAGGGAATAACGTTCCAACACTAATCTGCTGAACAGGATAATGGTAAAATTGCTTGCCTGCTGATATGCTTTAAAAAAATTCAATGTGATTCATTACCAAGCAGGACAGAATGTGAAATGTCTTTAATAAGCTTAGCTAATAACCTTCCCTATTCTTTGTTTAATCATGTTAGTAGTCATTTGAGCATTTAATTACATTTTCAAAGGTCTTAATGGAAGTAGCAATGTTCACTTATTACATTTAAATGAACCTGAAAAATACAGGCCATTACCTGACTTATGCAGCCTCACATTTCCGATAGGACATCAACTTTAACAATTCTATGTCTGTCAATTAATGCTATTTTCACTGGAATTGAGAATAGTATGAGAAACCTAATGAATCTACCCTTTAACTATTGAGATTTTTCAGGGTTCCTAAATGTATAAACGTAGAAGAAAACTAACTCAAACCCAAAAGAGAGAGAATATAATGTGACACCTTTTCAGTCTCATGCGGTAATATTCATTTATCTCACTGCAAGCTACCAAGGGACAGATTTATGCCAGTTGTAACTCCATCATATTCAGGAATCAGGGGAGTTACATCAGTGATGAATTTGGCCCTAGACTTTCTAAAGTTGTACAGGCCCTCAAAGACCTTTGCTCTCCAAAAAGCATTTTACTCATCAAACCAACTTCTTCCCTGAGAGATGCTAGGCAATTTTTAAAGTGTTTTGGTTTTTAGTTTTTGTCTTTGAGTCCAGCATGGGAAGTCTTTGAGACTTCAGGAGCTATCTTCTGACTACCAAGCAAAAGCATATGTGCATGAAATAGGCAAGACTAATCGAAACTTGTGCTTGCACAGTTTCATGTATTCCATGTTAAAAATCAGTTCCCCTTAGCACTTAAATAAGACTTTTGCTTTATATATAGCTAATAATTAGGGATCTGTGTAGACATTTCAGTAGAATTTGAACTGAAATTCATTTCATCTAAAATGTCATCCAGATTTGAAACTGATTTTTAGACTATGCATTTTTTTTTTGAGCTTCAGAAATTTGGAAGAAGTAATCTCGTCCCATTTGACTTACTCTCTGGAATCCTGTGCTTTTGCTTAGTGATCCAAAATAGTGTCAAGGTAAGCCAGAAATATTCTCACGCTCTAGAAAGCTGAAAAGTTTGTATAAGGTGGATACTTTGGGTTATTTATCCAAGTAGAATTTACTGCATCCTATAAGTGCTGGCATTGCTATAACAATGCCAGACAACTCAAACAATCTTCTACACACTAGGCAGGAGTTTGGCTGTATTCTACTTCAACGTACAGACCTTAATATTTTTATAATTGAAAAAAAGCAATAGGAAAGCTTAAGGTCATACACTTGGCTCTTTTGAGTTCATCAGCTGAGCATTTGGTTCTACCTGCCTAAGAAGCAAATACACATCTCATGCCATCTGTCTATGAAAAATGGCTCTTTCATTAAACTCCCATCTAGTAGTAGTCGGTTAAGTAAAGCAGTGTGGGTACTACACCATGTGAAAGTTAGCTTCTGGACACAAGGTACGGTAGTGAGGAACAGGCACCTATGTATTGTAATATATGCATATAACAAGAAGGGATTGTTTTGAGGTTTTTTTATAAAATAGAGTTTGAAATCAAGAAGAGGTCAGAAAGCTGTAATTACAATGGTGTTGCAAATAGACTAACTTGCATGTATAGACTGCTTCCACACAGATTCTTTCACTACTGTGCTCCATGCTCTGTGTGTATATTTGATTGCAGCTCAGACATCATTCAAAATTGCCTCTTTTGCTTTCGTGCCATACTTCCTTGACTAAGTTTACAATGAGTTATTCCTGTGAAAGCTGAACATGATCTTGCTTCAGAGTCCTTAGGGCAGCCATTGAGGTGCAAATTCATGTTAAGGAATGTCTGCACAGTGGAGGAAAAAGGAAAAGAGTTGAAGCTGTGACACATGCTTTCTAAAAGCAAACTGGAGTTGTAAGTGGGACAAGCTTTTCATGTGGGGGAGCAGACAATACATATCATGAGATGGTTGAACATTTCATCTTCTGATGCTTAGGTTCTGCAGCACAAGAGTGCCTCACAACATTTTATGTGATGTCTCTGTACAATATTATTGAGAAAATAGGACAGTTTTTTCTCAGGTATAGGAGCAATTACAGTGTTTCAGTACTTTCCAGTTTTCCTCGATTTGTTTGGGAGTTTGTCTCCCAAGGAATTTTATTGTGGAAGTGCAAAAAAAGAAGAAGAAAAGTGTGCAGTGGCAATGAAAATATTTTTTCTTGGAAGCAAACTCATAATAGTATAAAGTGTAATGAAAATTAGGTTTTGACTGATTGGGATTCAGTGCTGCTTATTTTGAGCTACCTCTTCTGAAAAACAATATTCCTTACTTTTTTTAGGCACTGTGAAAACATAAGGATTTTATGGCTAATGGAAAATAAAACAGTTTAAAGGGTATAGCAGACTGGAAAAGCATAAGTCCCTCCAGACCAATAAACATTCCAGTATCTCTTCAAGGAACTTGTTAATAAATTTGTGCCAAGCGTTACTTCTAGTAGCTTCATTATATATAAATAGCAAGAGGGGAGCAGCTATAGTACTTTTAACCCTTCCATAATTTTGTACAAGGCAAAGTTTTCTTCTTGAAGAAGCACTTCTACTTTGCAGGAGGCTGATCCTCCCACTTTGTGTGACAATACTTTCTGATTCATTCATACAATATTCATGAACATGAACATACCACTCTGTTCTGTCCTGTTAAAGTAATTTTCATGAAATGTTATTTTATAGCCTCTGCTCCTACTGCAACCCAGTTAAATGTTTTCAAAGGCTACCACCATGTCTGCATCACTCAAGTAATATATAGGAGTTTTGTTTTTGAATCAAGTGCAGCATTGAGAGGGGAATGTAGGTGGCTCAAAGGCTCGTTTTTGCACTTGGCCACAGTTCAGACACAGGCAGTAGGCATCAGAAGGCACTCTTTGCAACCCTTTGCAAGAAAGTCATAGATGAACTTTATTTTTAAATAGGCTGAGGTTTCAAGCTCTTTCAAAATAAAATTTAGAGCCAAATATAACAGTCTCTAGGAAACTGAACTGGCCATCGGTGCAATACATTCAAAAGCAACAAAACTGTTTGTTAAAATCATTATAAACCTCAGGCTTAGCTTGTGGATTAATATATTGATTTATCTGACTTATATTTCCTTTTGCTTATGTTATATACTTCATTTATATCTCATCTCTCTACAGTCAGAGTTCTGAGGTTTGTTTTCTTATTCTGGAGGGATATTTCATTTATTACTTTCCTTGTTCTAGGGACTGAAATGCGCACATACGTAAAACATGTTTGCTAACAGTAAGAGTACTTGAGCCATTGACCTCCAACTGCAAACTCTATAGAGCCTCTGTTGACATTAAGATAGACACATTTCTAGCTTGTGAATGTAAACTAAACTAAACCAGATATCTGGAGGAGAATCATTCCCTACAGGAGTTAATTTCAGCACCCCAAATTACACTGTCATCTTACTTCTGACCAAAAAACAACCTCAGCAGAATAAGTCCCTTCCAAGTCACATCAATGACCGTGATATCTGGTCACACAATTTCAAATCCTTGTGTGTGGCTGTTGAGGCTTTAAGCTAGGATTTACTCAAACACCAGGACAAATGCATGGTGCTGCCATGCTCCCAGCTAAATGCACTACCGTCTAGGAGCAGGACTGGGGCCTGGGAGAAGTATCACATCTCTGTCTCTTTTCTTTTGGGCTGCTCTTTAGGTTGTCCTTAGGAGAGGTCACCTTCCCATCAGTTATTCAAGCAGAAGATTAATGCACTGAGATGCTGGGAGAGATGCGGTTTGGGAAGAAAAGGGGAAACACCTCTAACCATTAAGTCTGAAATGCAAAGCCTAAAATTCCTTGATTGCAGCACTCTTCCTTACTTTCTTTTCCTTCCTGACCATTTTTGTGATTTCATATCTGTTACCTTTAAGCACCAAAGTATAAGGCTTTCTTGGGGGAATAGGAGCTCAAAATGGGAAAGAATGGGACAGAGAAGAGGTGTGTGCATATCTTTAAGATATAGCTTTCTTGTGAGGAGAGCAGGGCTAGAGGAGAACCCTATATAGGAGAAGAGAGCTGAGAAAGATTTGGATGCTTACCGTTTGCAAGTAGAAAGTTGCATTTTGTAAGAAATTATTGTAAAATAAACTGCCTTCTGTCAGGGAGCAGCAAGGGCTGTCTGTACAAGAATATGCCCTTCACATGGAGTGCATCCCCCTGGGGCAGAGCACCAGGTTGGTAGTAATGGAGCCATTGACAGCAGCAGGCAATGGTTTGGTGCCAGAGTCTACCAGGGGAAGTTAAAAAAGCTGGGACTAGAAGCAGAGCTGGAGACAAGCTGCACTGCACATGGAGGGGGGAGTTCACCCAGAAGGCAAGCTACCTACAGGGATGGGAATGGAGCTGGAGGCTGGCCCTGCGGCAACATCACTGCAACAGGGACCAGTTGCCTCAAGGGACTGAAATGAGTTCCTGGGCTTTGGGCAGGGTAGGAGGAGCCTCCGAGGGGTTGGGCAGGTGTAGTTAAGGCTGGTGGTGCTCTCAGGGCCATCACATCTCTTTTAAACAAACTTTTTGTTAATTGCCATTGCTCCTAATGGTTACACACCAAATGAGCAGTGAGTTTTAGAAAGAATAAGGCCAGTGGACGCACTACTGTGAATGTATTTGTGTTTGCAAATGAGAAGAGGGGGAAAGAGATGCCACGCTATCAAGAGATGATTGCTAGGGAATAATAAAGGGAAAGAGACCATAGCAAACATGTGGCAATTGCGACTCAGGGACTCACACAGTCTGTGACTCCTGCCATAGCGAGCAATGAGAGTGCAAGGGAGGACAGGACAGCTGGCTGCACCACAGCGAGAGGCACGGAGGCAGATGTCTGTGGGGTGTGAAATAAACAGTAAACCAAAGATGCTTAGAAAAGCAACCGCTGCCAGACTGGGGAAAGGAGACTTTCTGAAAGATGCCTTGGCAGTGGTTGCCCTGTGGCCAGGCACAAGCTGGACAGAGCATCCTTCCACCTCCTCCACCCCATTTGCCTCCAGCTCTGCCTATTCCATCCCTGCTTCTTTCCTCCTCTGTTCTGGGGCTGTGCCATCACAGTTATTTTACTTTCTCTTCTCTTTCCAGTTCTGCTTCTGGCTTTCTGCATCCTGCATAATTCAGTGAAAATGTCTGTGATAAAAATCAGCATAAAGACTGAGGTTTTACTGGTATTTTACAGTGATGGCTGGAGCAAATGCTCTGGAAACATTGTAGAGAGAAGTGTAAATAGTGTAGCAAAGGGTTGTAATTTTGTCTGAAATGCCAAGTTCTATAACCAGCAGGGCTTGGTTATACTGAAACACTAAATGATAGATTGAGCTACTGCACGAAGCTCTAAGTCTCTACTTGTGAGAAAGAGAAATGTTTGAATTGTTACACAGAAGTGTTGAGAAGAGGCATTGTCTAACACTGTGATGAGCACTAGAAGGCAATAACACTTAATCACTAACATATTGTTTGAAAGTATTTATAAAAATAAAATAAATTGCAAAACCATAAAAGCTTGCCACTTAAAAGATATTAAATTTAGAAAATTTTTTTCATGTGCTATTGAGTGAAGCAGGAAAATAATCCACCTACCTTATTTTAGAAGTTCTCCTGAATAATGAAAACTACCTTGAAGAATCTTAAATATGGTTATCCGGTATTGGGAAGGTGTTTTGTTGTTGGCTTGGTTTGGGTATTTTAATAGCATTTGCCATCTGAATGAAGATGAGACTTCCCCTGGCAAAAGAAGAGTTCTGCTCTGAGAATAGCCTCGTCCCAAAGTGAAATAAACTCTACCAGCAATATAGATGTTTTTGTTCCTGAAAGTGTTTATGCTAAGGATTTTGTTGGCATTGCTTTGTCACAGGAGGGTGTTCAGTAAAGGTGGTAAGTGAAAGTGAATTAGTTTAAGTGCACAAAAGCCTTGTTTAGATGCTCCTTTTGAGAGTTAAAGTAGCGAAGAATTAAGACAGCTTTTGTTTGTGAATGAGGGACTGCACCTTAGGGATTAAGACGTTCGTATGGATGCATTTTTATTTGGTATGTTTAGTTAATGCAGATTAACTTTCCTAACCATACTAGTGCAGGCAGATCTCAAGGGACAGAGAAACGAGGCACTGCAGAGACTTATTCAACTACATTGTCTACGTGATGACAAGATGAAAGATGAGCTAATAGATCACAGATTTTTATTTTTGGTAAATTCAAAGAGTCATCCTTGTTATGGTTTTGTGTACACAAGCGTGTTGAGGAAAGCTAAGTGAATTTAAATGCAAGAATTAATTCAGAACACATTAAATCACTTTGCCTTAAAAGCCCCTACTAAGGTCTCTAATTTTAAGTCACAGGGCATCGTGTGATGTGCTCTTCTAGCTATGTGTAGGTTGACTTTCCCGGTTGTATCTTTCTCCATAAACTCTAAATGTGTGACACAAATGTGTTACACCAAAATCAATAGATACTTTACACTTGGCCTCCCAAATAAAAGTAGCAGATACTAAAAGTCCAGAAATGCAAGCAAATCTATGTATGTGAACTAATGTGCACTTTTTCTATTTAATTTTTAAAACTTCCATCTCCTGACAGGTTTGGAGTGTATTCATGGGTCAGACAAATGTCTTATTTATTTCTAAACATTATTTCTTGTTTGAGAAACACTGGGAAATACCATATTTTCACCTTGATATTTTGCTGTTGTTACGCTGGTAGAATGGGTTAAGGAACATCAAAATTGCCTCCAATAATCATGGTCAGAAAGTTTGATCTGCTTTGTGTTTTAAGATTTTGTATAAGCCCATTTGTTGGGTGTTGTGACACTTGCTTACTTGAGACTTCTAACACGGCTACCGAATCTTTTCTTGTATTCCTATACAAAAAGGAGAAGAATAAGCGTTTTCACAGAGCCGTTCAGAGAATCTCTTTCTTTCTTGACTATTCAAGAATCCAAGGATCATAACCTATGTGAATAGTCTCCTCCTGTTTTACAGATTACTATTCTTCAAGAAGTAAAGCAGAAACTCAGTCTGAGAAGCTGAAAATCAGTTCATCTAGGTCTGCTAATGACCACGTGCCTCACTCTTTGCTGACAATAGTGCAGCATCTGAGGGAAAGAAAAGTTATCATATCATGTTTGCTTAGGTACTGTGTGATCTTTGTCACTGTGCTTAGTATCAGCTCTCAGCTTAAAAGGAGGCTTGTATGTAGAACTCAAAAATAATTATCTTTTAACTATACAGCACCTTTCAGTTCTTCACGTAAATCCTTGGTCTTGAAGCTGGAGAAATGTCTAAGATGCCACCAAATATGCTGCAGCTGAGCACACGCTGTTGTTTTGTTTAGCTTTCCACAGGAAGCAAGGAGCACAGTGTGAGATTAGCAACTTGATTAGCTGTTTGATGTATAGTGTGTAAGCCTGCCTCTGAAGATGTGATCTTGTAAAGCACAGGACTGCTTGTTTAAAAGAAGCAAGAGTATTTCTGTATTGAACCTGCTTTAGCAGCTTCAAAAACTCCCTGCTGGCAATGGGACTTGCTGCGAAAACATGAGTTGTTTACAATCTGCAATTCACTGATAATAGATTTATACCCATCATAAGCTGATCGGACCACTTATGTGGTAGTGTAGTTGGAGAATTTGCAAGGGGAGTTCTTTGAGCAAAGAAATTCAAGAATTCCAATGGTTTTACAAGAATTTCAAATATTAGGAGGGTATTTCACACTTCAGTAGTTTTAAAGATAAGTTTTAGTGCTGGTGTGTCTGCATACTTCCAGGTACTTCAAGAGAGACAGGGAACTACTGTAGAAAGTCCAATGGAGGGCTACAAAAATGATAAGAGGATTGGAACATCACTCTTACAAGGAAAGCCTGAGAGACCTGGGTCTGTTTAGCTTGGAGAAGACTGAGACGGGATCTTATCAATGCTTACAAATAACTAAAGGGTATGTGTCAAGAGGATGGGACCAGTCTCTTTGCAGTGGTGCCCGGTGGTAGGTCAAGGAGCAACCAGCACTAACTAGAACACAGGAATTTTCACTTAAACATGAGGAAAAACTTTTTTCCTTTGAAGATATTGGAGACCTGGAAAAGTCTGCCCAGAGAGGCTGTGGAGTCTCCTTCTCTGGAGATTTTCAAAATCCACCTTGACACATTCCTGTGCAACCTTCTCTAGGTGACCCTGCTTTGGCAGGGCAGTTGGACTAGATGATCTCTGGATGTCCCTTCCAGCCCCCACCATTCTGTGATTGATTCTGTGATACTGTGTGACAGCAGCTGGGCAGTTGTTCAGTTACTGAAATGCCAGCTCTAAAATGGACAATTTGAGCAAAGAACACACATTAGCAGATGAAACATGGCTGCTTTCTGCTCAAGTTTGACAGTTTTGCTTCAAAATCTACTAGTGCTACTGAAGTCATTACAACAGTACTACCCAGAAGGGAATTAGCTATAAGATGGGAATTGACCTGTTTTCTGTCTATTCACATCACACCTCTTCATAACTCTTAAGAAGTGCAAAAACGATTCTGTGGTTCATTTTTGTAGTCTGATAATGGAGAGAATAGTAGGTTTACCTGCTTCCCTTAGTGGTTGAGAGATGTGATCAGTGTTGATAATGCATGTTATGATCTTTGAATGGGAAGGAGGTCTTAGAGAGTTGCCTGACACTATTGTTTAAGAGTTTGCTGAAGTCTCCCCTAAAGGAACCTGATCCCTTTCCCTGATAGTGCCTGCTTTCTGCTTGTGGTTTCCACAAGTGACAGATGGTGCTTAATATTGTATATGTTCCTTATTTGCAGCATACCCAGAAATTAACCTTGTCTAAATTGCTTATGACAGAAAATGTTAAAATATCACTCAGTTATGCATACTTGCTTTCTAATGCTGCTTTCATTCCTCCTGCTTTTATTATGTGCCTCTAAAAATACCCCTTGCACTTTTAGTGACTGATAGCTTAGATTTCTCCCTTTTCCTTTTCAAGAGTTAGAGGATCTATTGTAACATAATTGTAACATAAGTTCTTCTGCAGTTAAGAGTGAACAGAAAGTCTGTTAAAGCCCTCTTCTTTGCAAAATTTACTACAATGCTATTTTTGGATATCTATTCTTAAAAGTTTTTGGCTTAAGCTATTTAAAGCATTGTAACAGTTCTCAGTGTTTGAATTCAACTTTCACCATGGTTGTAAAGCTGATGGAAAACGAATGCTAGTTCCTTTTTGTACCATTATTCCACCACAGCATTACCATTCTCAGAATGTCATCATCACTTTGGACACTGATAGCAGTTTTTGCTCGGCAGAATAAATTGACTTATCAAAAATTGAGAGCTAAACTGTATATACTAAGCAGAAACCCAGTGAAGTTGCCTTGATGATATACTGAAGACAGAATTTGGGTTCTCTCTCTCTTTTAGTCAGAAAGTGCTATTGCCATAATAAAATCCTTGCTTACTTCAGCATTTTTCATACATGAAGATTAAGGAAATTAAAGTCTTGTTTTCTTCCAGAATTGCTTAAACCACACAGTGACATCTATTGATATGCAGCTAGTTTAACCTAACAGAGGCAAATATGTCCTCCCTGCCCTTAAAGAGGAAATCCAAGCAATTGGACGTTTTGAGGTTAGAAGACATTTTCTGGGAATGTGAAGAGCTTGTGAATATGGTACAAGCTTGGGCTGCTGTAGAATAATCCAAATGTCAGAAGGGTGGGGGGAGGATTTCCTTATCACCAATGAATATATGCAAGATGGTGAGAATGACCTTAAAAATGTAGTCATAGCTAGTATGGAGAGAAATTAACTCAATCTTTCCTATCACTGAGGTTAACTTTACTAACTGAAATTAATAATCCATCCATTAAATATGAATTAAAAGCGTGGTGCTGTGTTCTTAGAAGTACATTTGCAGCTCTTCCTTTCCTTTTTGTATCTTTAACATTGGGTCTCGAAATCACAAAAAATAGGATAATATGTGACGCAAGAAAGGAGCAAACTACTGTTTTCCTCAGTTTTAGTTCTAATTAAAAAGTGGACAAGCAGGAGAGGTTACTAAAAGTACAAGAATACAAATAGAAAGGTTACTAAAAGCTTCTGAGTAATACATAGTGGCAAATCACTGTAATTACAAAGAAGGATTATGCAAAAGATTTATAGGTGAGTACATATAATTGGTACATACAATGATTATAGTAGGAAAACTAATAGGGGAATTTAGGGCACAGCAAACAAAACTGAAGAGAGCTATCATCCAGAGTGAGGTTGGACAAAGCAGTAAGAAAATAGAGTTATAGTATTGCTACAGGAGGAAGGAAAAATAGAGCATCAAAATTAAATCAGAGCAGGGAAGAGGGGTTCACAAAACCCTTTATTGGCCAGAACCATGGAAAATGGAAGCACAAAGAATGTATTTTGCTGAAGTGCAGTTTGTGATCTTACATAAGGATTGCATTGCTTTCAGTGATGGAACTCAGAAGGTGACAGTTGTGGCTTATATGGTGAGATCTACCAGGCAGCACATTTTTCAGACTGTAAAATGGCACAGACCCAGGAATGGTATCACAGGAAACATGATGAGTGTGAAACAGCACTGGTAGATGCATTAACCACTATCAGTGCTGCACCCATTTCCCCTTTCCGTAGACAGAAAATCAGAATACTAGACGTCAAGAAAAGCAATGTCAGTGAAAACAAAACTCAATTAGGTCAAAAGTAGTAGCAATAGTAATAGTAATAAGTAGTATTCATAGCAATAATAATTAATATTATTTACAGTAATAATAGCAATAATAACTTCTGCATGCATCCATACATATTTCTTGTATTTTCATTTTTGAAAGAAATGGCAAAAAGGTACAAACTTGCATTTACTGACCTGCCATCAAGACACTTTGTCACCAATATATCATTAAAATAAAAACCAACAAAGAGAAGGAGACTTTTCTAGGAGGAAATGTTGTGCAGACCTTGTCAGGAGTTTTATGAGTTAAGGCTAATTACCCCTTCCTTTATTTTACGACACTAAAATCTGGCACTGTACCTACCTTTTCTTCCAAAAAGCCTAATGAATACTTCATTATATTCCTTTGAGGCTTAGTGACGACAGCAATGAAGCACCTTCCCCATCCCCTATGACCTTTGTCGTCTGGACTGCTGCACAGCATGGTGTGCCCATTCAGAGGGATGCGACGTGAGGATGTGCAGCTGCAGTGCATCCAGCATAGTCACACAGTATGTGCTGTGTCACATTTTCTGTGTCTGAGGCAGAAAGGATTGGCTTTTTGTTTGCAGAAGCTTTGAGTAAATTAAATTTCGGTATTTTCTATGGGTCACGTTCCCAGCACTTATTCTATTCTTGTCGTACGTTGCTCGCATTCCTTGCTTTCTAAACTCATCTCTTCAGGATTATTTATTTTTCTGTAGAGTTCTATGGTTACATTTGCCTTACCCAAGTGACTGCTGAACCCATGGTCCAGTTTTGTTTATTCCTTTGGGTCAAGCTCCTTTACACTTCTCCTGCCATCCCTGGCTATAAGGGAAGGGGTGAAATAACTGATGCAGTCTGGCAGTGGGAACTCAAAGGCTGGATATTTGAAGTCAATTGTTGGTATAGTCTCTCTTTGTATACCTTTAGACATGGCACTTAACTTTCTGTATTTTTGTTTCCACTCCTTTAAAGACTTGTGTCTAATGTTCTCCAGAACTGCTGTGAAAAGTAAATAATTCTGTGTATGTTGTTATATATAGTCATTTGCAGACTGAAAATACTCATAAATTATTCTTATTCATTGTATATTTACTGAAGTCATTAAAATAAAGAAATAATAAACTTTTAAAAGTTAAAAAAAAAAAATAAATTGTATTTCCAACACAGCTCTTCCCTGCCATATGTATTTCTTCTTATGTAGATTTTGGCAGGAGGGTTTCCTTATAACTGAAAGGTGTGAGCAAACCAGAATCTGTTGCATGCTTCAGTCTGTGGTCAAATCAAACAAAACAGAAAAAAACAGACTCACATTTTTCACAAGAAATGTTAAACTTTGCATATTTTCTTTAAAGATTTTTTCACTGTTCAAGCATGGAAACTACGTTACTTCCCTGGCATTTTTGTTAGTGGCTCCTGTGTTTAAAATTATTTCTTAAGTTTAAATACAGCTTAAGCATCTTCCTTTGATTTTTACAGTATGCAGCTTATTGCTTCCATTCTTAACTGCAGCAAGGTTAAATTACAGAAAATAAATACAATGCAGCAAGCTGAAGTTCATAGAGCCTTTTGAATAATTTTACTAAGATTATGTTAGTAGAAAGTTAATGCAATTGCCAACACATTCATTATAGATTGCTAGGAGGTCAGGAAAGACAATTAATACCTCCAAAATAGTAACTTGTGGCTGAAGAACCACTTGGTCATGCTAATATGGGTTCAGATGATTGTATTCCAGAAGACTTCTTTTTTCTTAATGACTTCTCTCCCCATTGCAGGACGTGATTTCCTTTCTCCTTATCCTTCTTCACATGTGGGAAGCTCTCAGAGGACCTCTCATGTATTATTTCACCCGTTTATTAGGCTCCCAGGGGCCCCATGGGGCAGGCTTTCATTTTCCATTCTGTCTCCCAGGATGGATCTATGCCAGCAATTGGACAAGCTTTCAGGCTTAAAACAGTAGTGCAAGTAGGTTTAGCACCGAATTGCTTCGAATCTTACATTCCACATCTGGATGGAGGGGAGCATACAGCACCTCTCTCCGTTGTGCCTTGCTGGACATGGATCATTCAGTGTCAGACTTCACCAGGCTTTTCTCTCAGATGTTTTTATTTTGACTTCAGTCCTCGATGTAGCATTTAGCTCCAGCACTTACAACCAACATCAGTGAGGCAGATGAATTGTTACAAGCATGGGAGTGACTGTGAGTCAGGGGGCTCACCCTTGTGCCACCCAACCTCTGTCATGTCCAGCATTGTGATCAGGACTGGATGCTGACAGAGTCTCAACCCCAGGGGGGCAGGTGTCCCAAGATTCAGGTCCTGTGCCTTTCTTCCTCATCCTTCGCTGATGTCCCACCAGCCCCTGGTGCAGAGTAGAGCTGGCACCATCTGCAGGCTGTGCTTCTCCTGAAGGATCAGGGAGAAGCTGTGATACTATGCTGGAAACAGCAGAGCTAGAACTGCTGCTGGGGACAGGGGAATTGAAGCTTATTGCAGAGTTAAAAGTTTTTTTAGACCTTCTGATAACATTGTGCCTGCCTGTGACTGTGAATCTATACATCTGGGAGTTGAATCCTTAAGCTGTAATAAAAGCCTGTGACCAATGAAACCTTTTATAAACTTCCACAGCATACACAAGGCTGGAGAAGAGTAGTATCGGTTTCTGAGAAAAAAGAGAGATCTCATGGGACCAAAAGTTTGGCAGAGTGTTTCCACTCAACTCAGCTTGTGAAGTGCGGTTGTCACTTAACCTTCACTGACACTCCAGCGCTCCTGCAATGAATTGCAGCCTATGTCAGCATTAGAGTTAATAATGTATCTACCATGTGTGGTCAGATAAGGCAGATACTGAAGCACATCCATGAAACAGATAATTATTCAGGCTCTTGGATGACCAGAGACATCCGAGAATGAGAACAGGGGAATGGAAAAATCCCTCTTTGAGACACATCTATTGTTTGTTGTGTTAAGAGGCCTGCTTCATTCTCCTGCATCAGCCTTTGAATGGGAGTGAGTGTCAGGGACATCTCAGCTACTTGTTGGGCTTGACCTTTGTTTCCTTTGCTCTTGTTTGTGCCCAGCCAGCATGGCTCTATGCCTACTCCAAATACAAAGTGAAAAAAAAAAAAAAAGAGGTAACATAGACTTACACGCTGATGAAGGTTTCCAGGATGTTACTGAAGCCATAAATTTTTGAGTCATTTAACTAGAGAATTATTAGTGAAGTGTTCAGTTCAAGAACTTGATGTAAGTGATCTTACTACTGAGTTTCTAAAGTTGACAATAATGATACCGTCACTGAGACGATGCAAAAATTGAGTGAATATGGGTCTTGACAGGATATCGGTAAGGTGACCTTGGCAGCAGAAATGTTGCCGAATCCATACTGGAGCAAAATGCACAGAACTGAACTTTTTTCTGCAGCGATAACTGTAGCCATGCATGGGCTTGCACTTGTCATCAGACACGCATAGAAAGGAAGACCTGTGACCATATATACTTCTGTCCTCTTCTTCATACATATAAATTGCACTGTATACCCACAGAGAAATCCCTCAAAAAGAAAGACCTGTTATTTCTCAGTAAATTGTGAAGCTCACAGGCTTTAAACAGGCAATACTTAACATGGTATGGAAACTTTCTCTTTATTGTTTTCCCCTGAGAATATTTAAAGTTACAAGAGTATTCTCATTCTGCATACTTCAGGCTTAAGTTATTTGACAGCTGATATCTTCCTCATCAGTTCATTCAATATCTTTTTACTGTCTCTGCAGCTATTGTTTTATGGCATATTTTACTCTCATGATCCAACTACCAGTATCATTTCTGTTTAAAAAGCACCTTAGAGTATCTAAAATAATGATAATGTAGACATACTTGGTCTCCACTTCATGTTTGGTTTTTGGCCATTCTCAAGTGTGGTGAATATCAGCAGCTTGGTTTTGTACTGGACAAATCCTGGAAACATAATGAACCCTCCTGCAGAAATCTTGATGCTTTCAAGATAGGGAGAAAGTGCTGATCATTGATTTAATTTCAGTTTTCATTTAAGGGGGGCATTAAAGGTAATCCAGCCTTGAGTCTTTCTGACACACCACATTAAGCTAAAATACTTACAGTGAAGCTCAACACCCCATGGAAAACTTCCTCAAAATGTTCCTCTTGGAATCAGCATGGGCTCTACAGACTGTCTCATCTATTCTTGTCCCCTTGCTCCTTTGTGTCTTTGGGTTTGTTTTTTTATTCTCTCAGTAAGTTCTGCAGGAAACAAAGCTTCATCCTTAGCACTCATTTGATAATGATTTACCATTTTCAGAATCTTAGTTACAACTGAACTAAGTCTTGGAGACATGGACCCTATATTGTCAGCTATGAAAAATTTTTGGGGAAAAGAAACAAGATAACAACATCTACAACATCTGTCTTGTTCTGTCTATATATGACGTCAGCTTTTTAACCTGCAAAAAAGGATTTTTTTTAGTTACCTGAGAATTCTTTCCTAGCTTCCACTAAAGATCAGATCCTGTTTTCTCTTGAGTAATAAAAGGATAGATTTCTTCTTTGCCAGAACATAAAGCTGACTTGAAAAAAAAAAAAAAAGCTTATTTTATTATGCTGAGAATATTACCAGCTTATGAAAGTCCAAACCACGGTGAAGAATACCATGTGTTTTCAATGTGTGCAAAAAACATTAGTAAATATATATACAGGCAAAAACTCATCTTTCATTTTCAGGGAACTTTTAAAAGGAGAAATTTTGAAATACAAATGTAAAAAGTTATAAAGCTTATTGACTAACGCATGCATTGACTGATTAATTTATGCTGAAATATCCTAATTATGCTGAAATTTGCTTACCAATCACCTGGTGTCTACAACATGATAATTAATCACAAGACTGTGATGAGTTTGTTGAAACATTTTCTGACTGGAACTCAGCTCTGCTACTAGTCTTAATTGTGCATAGATACAGTGTGATGGAGATGAATGTGAGTGCTGGCGTCAGATAAACTTGCTTGCTTGTTTAAACTGGGTGCTAGGAGCTTATCTATCTTTTGGGGAAAATATTTGACCTAATGAATAAAAGCTTTTCTTTCAGGGTGTTTAGATTGTTAGTTTAAAAATCAAACCACACTGACTGAAGGGATCTGAACCACAAAAAAATATACAAGCTCCTGAGCTCTGGAACTCATGCCATGTGACTGAGAACTTTATAGCTCCTTCAGTATGCACTGAGCTTCTACTAGCTGTACTGGGAAAATGCTAAATATCTGAAAAAGCAAGCCTTCTTGTTGTTATAATGTGTCAGAAATCTCTGGCACAATCCCTCTGAGATTGTCATGTACTTTTGCTGTGACAAATGAGTTTATGAAAGTTTCTAGGAAATCTGTTCTCATTCACCTCTTGCTTTTGCAAAATCATTTTGATTATATTTTTACTTAGAGATGTTTGAGCTTGTGTCTTCCTAATTTGATTGCTGTCTTCTAAACATTTTTTTAATGCAATGTGGGATTTAAAGAACATTTTGGAATGTTGAGGGTTTTTTAAGAATTTAAGTTGAACTCAGTATTTGCATTCTGTTTAGAAAAGAGCATGCAAAAGAGAGCAGCAAAGGAACAAAAGCAAAATTCTGATAAACTAATGAAGGAATACAACACAGAACTCAATAGACATCAAGTTCATATGTGAAGTCCTGATGCATGGGCTTTCCTATTTCTGTCCAGGGTTCCATACGCTACACACCTTCTCAGAAGCTGCACATCTATTCTGCTTGCATAGAGCAAGTCAGATACATTTGGTATATGTCTGGTTTCTCAAATCCAGCGATGGAGACACAGCAGATCCACCCAGTATTTCTGAGGCATCAAGCCTGTCATAACTCAATGATAGACCACAACACTTGTGTGCGACCTGAATGACTACTTCCATCCTAACACCCCCAAAGTAACTGCAAAAAGAGCCTCAGGTGTCTGAGCTCTTGAAGCCACCAGTTATCTATAAATTCTAGA
>WEIS01071849.1:0-21567 GCA_013389965.1 Todus mexicanus | reverse complement strand
CAAGAAGTATGAAAAAGAATTACCTTTATACAGAAGAACTTGTTTTAAAAGAAAGTCCCTCAACTAGTCTCTACCATCTGAAAACTAAGGCTATTTCTACTTCAGGACATCATTGATTAATTGACAGCAAGAGTAGTTCAATCCTACAGCAATGGCAGAATTTTTAAGCTGTCACAGATTACTGCTTCTATGGTTGAAAAACCATCTGCTGGTATCTGTAACTGAAACAGTAACTGCGGAGAGCAGCCTTATGTACCAGTCTAGAAAAGCCTAAATGTTACAGTAATCTAAAAATGAGAATATACAACAATTGTAAAGACAGCGTACTGAGAAGGCAAAGAAATGGATGTGAAACTTGCTTCACAGATTACACGTATGACATTAGTGAAGACCAACTCAAAGTACCTGCTGAGATGCTGTTCCATATTGATCATAGCTCCACCAAACACAAAACAAGAAAACAAACAGCCAAAGATCTGCCTCCAGTTCTAACAGATCCTGGCGCACTATTTGCTTTATGAAGTGGTGGGAAATATTTTTCAGTCTGAAACAATCTCTGTCTAGAGTGTTTTTGACAATTACGAGTTTTGTTTACAGGCTTATTATAGAGTTTACTTCTCAACAACAGTCCCAGTACAAGCTTGGCATAAACACTTCCATGTAGCAATTCATCAACTGAATCAAACATTTAAAGCCAGACATATCCTTAGAGAGAAAACAAACTTCAGGAGCTTTCTTATCTTCAACCAGCATAGGTATCCTGAATAGTTTATACATAAATCATGGCTAAAAGATTCGAGATAGCATGGCCACCTGGGGGGCCGACAGTCTCGAATTTAGAGTATCCCATCCAGGCACATTATACAGCAACAGGAGACTCAGAGAGGCTCAGAAAGCAGGGACGTGAGTATTGAGGCCATCCGTCATGCTCATACCAGACCCACAAGAAACGCATGTTTCCACAGAAGATCACTGCTATTCAGAACCAAATTAGATGCAGTCATTTAGTCAGCCCATTCAACACACAAATCCAGTTTAAGCTAAAAAACCCCTCACATCAAGACTTCACCTCTGCATTTTAACAGTTTCTCTGAAAAGTTAGTAATACTGAGTCGTTTCTTAATGGAACGCTTCTTTTTGGAATTAATGGAATTAATTCTTTTGCAATTGCAATTGTCAGCGTTTGTGTAGTAGTTGAAGGCTCGTTCCAAGACCTAAGGTGAACGGGAACAATTCTGTAGCCCATTTACCAACTATCTGAATTTTTTAAAGTTAATTTGTTTCTGTTGAATACAGTTTGGTTCGGGTGTTTTAGTGCTGCTGGCATTAGGTTGTTGTAAAACTGCCACAGCACCTACAGCTTTTTAATCAGCATTTTTATTGTTATGACTTAAATCAACTGGTAGAAAGGATACAAATCAAGAGGCTGGCACTGATGTTGATATAAACATGCTGATTCATAAATTTTATTACAAGAGCACCTCTGGAACACACAGAGACTGTCTTAAAAGACATTATAGGCCGGACATTGTAAGCTGGTGTAGCTTCACACGCTACATAACCTGTCCATATTAAAAACACACATGAATAATAGCTCAACCAGGGGCAAAAATTTCACCTCTGGTAATAATGCTTCTATAAAGTAAGAGTAGGAAAAAGCTAAATATGCATTACGTTGATTAATTTCCAATTATCAAAATAGACACTGTCCCAAAAATCAGCTTTACAATTTATGTAGCTCATTTTCCTATGGCAGTTTCTATAGGTAGGTCACTGCTCCCTGGCAACACTCCTCTGGAATCCCATATCCTGCCATTCATTCTCCCATTAACATCTACAGTGAGCCCTGCAGTTCCAATCCTGACAGATCTTCCAGCAGCAAGACACGTGGGGGAGCCTTCTCTTTGTTTTGTGAGTCTGTGAATAGGTTCTACACCTTATAGTAAAACTATGGTAAAGCTAAATACTGTAAGTATGAGAAAAAAGTTGAACTACCATTTAAAACATAGATTGTAACTTGGAAAAAACATTAAACTTTACAGGGGCTGAAGCTTGGTAAGAGTTCAGATGACAAAGACTTGTGTATTGCACACTGCATCACTGAGAGATAATCTTAGAGATTATGTTCAGCTTCTAAGAAAGGAGATACTTAAATTGGTTATCACCATTTTCTCTTCCAAAACTTAAGATTTTCCTATGTTCAAATTATATAGATTTATTAGTTAAACATGGATTCAACATACAGAGCCCAGTTTTCAAAGATTAGGAAATTATAAATGAACTAGTAAATACAGTGTTAGGCAAAAGCAACTACAGAGTTGGTATCTTCTCATGCCATAACTAGTTTTAGTGTATGTTGGTGTATTCCATGGAATTCTACTGAGTTACTGTCTCAAATTTAGTTCTTCAGTTCTTCTAAAACACTGAGACAAATACACAAAACCATATAAAACAATCTGGCATTGCTCCACAATAGAATAAATGGTGCTTCTGTTGACCCTTACTGGCCTCTGAAACGTATCCACTGAAAGCCTAGGTTTTGCTGTAGCAGCTACCATCACTTGGAGGAAAGAAGGAAAAAAAAAAAGTCCTCAGTTTTGAAGACATTTCCCTAGTGATAAAGGTGACAGGGAGAGAGGAAGGAAATGTGTCTCCAAGCTACGTGGCTTAGTTCCATCTGGTAGAGTTATACCTCATTACTGCCAGATGGTGTCCTCCTGCACTTCCAACGAACACAGCTGGAAAAACTAGAAGCATCAAAGATTGGATGCCTGTATTAGCACTTAAACAACTAAACCCAAAAATGTGCTTCAATCACTTTGCAGCTGGTGAAGTACTTTTTAACGAAACTACCTCTTTCTTAAATTACCAAGACTGCACAGACTAAACTTTTAGGAAAAGTTACTACGAACAATAAAGTCACTTCCACGTTCACAACGAAACAAAAATTCCATTCTTAATACATTCTGTTGCATAATTAAAGCCCTCTAAGCTTAAAGCAGCATGACACTAACAACATAATCAATGAAAAAACCTAATCCACATATATATAATTCCATCCTCCCTTCTCAAAAGAATAATTAGAAATGCATGTCCTGACTACATTTAATCTTCAAAACAGTTTTCTGCAAAAGAGTGAACTGCGTTTTTCCCATTCAGATTATAATAAGTTGTCTTCATACGATTCTTCTATTCCACATAAATTTATATTATTAAAAGCAAGTATGTAACCTGTGACAGCTGGTCCCACAAGCACACTGTACACAAGATGCTCTAAGCTAACAGTTCATTCAGTTGAAGCTTATATTGAATACAATACGAAGAGTGCTAAACCAAGAGCCTTACCGAGCACTGTCTGCTGATACCAACACAGCCAAAATTTTGGCTTTCTGGCAAATGCTTCATGGAAAGCATCTGTTTACAGGCTACTTAGCCAAGGCTACCAGAGAGTGTAATATTGCAACCCCTAAAAGCCCTGTCATTGTTTCTTTCAGCTGCTGCATGTTTGTGAAGCTCTGAAGGCCTTGAAAGGAGCCAGAGCAGAGCCAACAGGTCAGGGCTAGATAAAATTAAGAAAGAATCCAAGGTCAGACCATGAAAGAACTTTTTTTTTTTTTCCACCCCTCCAGAACAGTAAGTCCACCTCCAACAGCCTTTCATACAGTCTTGATAAGAAGAGGCAGCACTCCACAATCTGGATTTCAGACTTTTTAAGTCCTCTTTGCGGAGAGGAAAAGATAAGGAATCCCAAAGAAAATGAACGTTCTAATATCATTTACTGTGGACTCATTAAGTCTGGATACTGAACATATTTTCATACCTGTTTTGAACACCCCCATTCTCAGCACTTTAAAAGGAAAATATTGATAGAAATAAAAGCATAGGGGGCTCTGCTCTTGCTTCTAAAATAATTAGGACTGCACAGAAGTTCTAGAGAAAAAAACCCACAACAACAAAAGTTCAGTGGCTTGATGTTCTGAGTAGAGTTCAGCATAAGAAACCAAGAAATAACTTCTTAAGCTACAGGGGAAGGGGATAAAAAACATTGCAGTTTTATGCTACCTTACATACAAAACTTTAAATAATACCCTTTTGATTAAAGGTATCGAAACCACACTACACTCAGAAGGCTGGAAAAATGGTTGTTCTGAGGACAAAACTTCTGTGGCCAAATGTCCATTTTTAATTTAATCTTTTGTGCTGCTGGATTTTTTGTGTAACCTACAGGTCCATTGTTGGGCAGTGGTCCGTCTGGATAGCTCATTGGTCTGGTTTGCCGGGGTGACTGCGCTGCCCCCAAGCCCGTCCCTTCAACACAATAAACTCCAGATAATTATTCAAAGGAGAGGCCGGCAGCATGGGCTGCTCTGACATCGGGTCACGGCCTTTGACATCGAATCTGGGGCTAGCCAAAGTCTGCTCCAAGCAACAGAGGTCCAGGGGAATTATTAAGGGGGAAGGGTGGGAAAGGAAGAGCACCAAGAAATACTATCCTTAAAAATGTACTTTTGAAGCAAAGTAATGTAAATACAGCAGAAACTTATTAGGAAAATAAGCAAATACATTTCAAATATACTAGACGAAAGGGACAGAGCAAAGCGCATCAAGCCAAACAGTAACATAAATCTGGGAAGCAGAAAGATGATGCAGATTCAGGCCTGTTCCTTTCAAATGCAGGTATTCTCTCTCAGATTTTCGGTACTGGATTTTATTTCTCTTCTCTAAAGATCACCCTTTAACCTTGCTCAAATACATACAATTAAGCAAATAAACACATTTTAGGAATCCTGCTCTGTGATGGTTTTTAAAATCTTGTCGAGGCTCTGGGTACGTAATTCCTAAGTAGTATTACTAGTTGCAGATACTAATATTTAATTCTACTATTAAAGGAGCTGGATTTTCAATTGATTACACCTTTTATATAACGACTTTTTAGGATCAGAGTAAAATAGTTTGAGAGGTTACAAATCGCCAGCATTTTACATCTTGCGGTTCCTTTTTCAATTTAAAGGTAACTCTGAGCAGTTAGATGGAACAAAGACTGTCTGTGATACTCATGTTTTCCTTTGCAAACCAAATAACTGAAGTAGAAACTAAGCAATTTGCTCTTTGTACAACATTGTAGAAGTTTATTTTGGTAGAAACTAGAACATATGACATATGTGAATTGATCCAGCTAAACGGTCTGGCTTTCCGTGGCTTTGGATGGCTCTCGCTTATTTGTCTAAACCTGAAAAGGGTCTGTATCCCTTTTGTAGCTTTGCGCTATCCCCTCAGAGGGCCCCAGGACAAACAACACCTCACACCCCCTTGCAGTAAAAACATCACCTCTCCTACTGCCCACCATCAGCAAACGCAGCTTTAGACACAAAAAGCTGGGGGAGGGCTGGCGGGGCAGGATGTGTTCCCAGCATCCAGCATTTCAGCCTTTGGCAGGCTGCGGAAACAAGCCAACTAGCCCAATGGCTCTCATCTTTGCGGCAGAAGTGAAGCAAATCTCCAAGATTTTAAGTTTGCTCGATTTCCTTCGGGGCATAGCACATTACCAGCATGCCTGCAACGTTTGCAATCAGTCCCGATGTGTGTCTTGCGCTTTAGAGACCTGCTAAATTGCAGATGCAAAAAGCTCTCTTCCCATATTATGCCAACAGCACACTCTCAAACCAGCAGACACCCTTATGTTAACTAGCCTGGCTCACCGTTTTCAAAGTGAGCCCTCAAAAGCTAACTTGAAAGCAATACCAGAGGCCCGGACAAACACCTAATTTTGATCTTTTGTACTCGTCTTTTCTTCTGAGAGACCTTTTCTTTTGTTGCTGCCCAGTGGAAAGCACATAGCTCATTGGTCCTGCTTTGAAAGATGAGAGCACTGCCCCTCAGTCCACCCCTCAGAGCACAATCACTTTAATGGAATTATGTAGAGAGGCCATCTCTGGAAGAAGAAAGGGAGGGCGAGGGGGAAGGGAAAGACTGTCCAAGGAGCCAGCAGAGCTTTAATTACCCCCGGTTACTAACACAGATATGTCCGCTGAGAATTCATGCAGTGGTCCAAATAGGATGTGCCACTCCATACAACAGGTTCCCTTACATACAGTAACTGACTCTTGTAGGCATTAAAGAACACAGTGATTCAAATACTACAATAGAACCAACAAAACAAATGCAAACAAAAAAACACACACAAAAGAAAAAATTTTAGAAGTAAACAAAAAAAGAAGAAAAAGAAAAACTCCACACAAATGCTGTTACAAGCACACCTCAGAACAGGAGTGTGCTATCAAAGGTTCTTTTCCACAAGATGCAAGAGACTGAAAAGATGATCTCCTCAGGGAAGACGAATCTTTTTGGGTTGCAGATAGGAAGGAAAGTACCATTTGTTTGACCTTCACTCCAAGAGAAATGCTCCCAGAAACTGCATCTAAACAGAATGCAATAAGCACTCTACCATGTTTGGTTTAACATCGGTTTAGGTACCAAGCTCTATCATACATCTGCACTGACTGCCTGACATCCAGCATCACCTTACAAACAACACATTTTTACGCAATGACAAAGGCAATCTGTTCACAGCACCCAAACTTTCCCCTGAAGCTATGAAATAAATTTTCCTTCAGAAACAACATTTTCTGCTGGTCTGTCATGGACTCCTCATGCCATTTTGACCCTTTCGTGCAGCAAAATGAAAACACTATCTATCATTACTTGCACTACAGTGACTTTTTGGGAGGTGCACAGTTTCATTGCAAAAACATCTGTGGTCTGGTGACTATTCTCAGATCTCAAGCTTTAGGAGTTGTGCTGTTGCAAGCATGACTACAAGATGCAAAAGTTTCAGGTAGGGCAACTAATCAGTCTGTCTCTCTTCTTGAAAGGGCAACAAAGACCTGTAGTAAACCATAATCAAATTGCTCAATGTAAAACAAGTCATTCATGTCAGAAAAACAAACAAAAACATATGCAAGCAGAAACCACCACTATATTTTTCTTTAGACAAATATTGGCTGCATGGCCTGTATCCAGCTGCATCTATAATTAGGGTGCAAACTTCAGTAGGAATTCTGTTATTGCAGGTGTCAAGGGCCACGTGTGCTCCTGCTCATACAGTTCTCCCTGCTATTTATCAGGCTCCAGGTTGTGATGGTGCACCTACTAGACAGATAGATACCACATCTATGCTCTGTGTTCATGGGCTTGCTGGCATGCGCTGTTGTGTGAGCACTGAACTGTTATTATACAGACACTTGCAGATGTAAAGAAAGCAACTGCTTAATGAAGTTCAAAATTTGGCACTCACTTGTTGAGTACAGGGCGGAAGGGCAAGTTAACCTGGAAGGCTGACAAGTTTTATAGAGAATTTGCTAAACCAACACATTTGTCATAGCCTGCCAGTTAGTCTGATACATGTTTCCTGGTTCTAATATGACAACTCTCATACTTCATTTGCTGAGGTTAAATCCAGATGCATTTAAAAAGCTTAAAATAAAAGGCTGGTATCGAGCTTCCTTTGTACACTACTTTTAATGCAAAATATTCACTGCAAACTCAGCACATAATGCTAAACATTTTCCTATTACACAGGTCCATAAACCAGGAAGTAGTGAAGACAGCTAATGCCACTTGTGAAGAGTTCAACTCAAACACCTTAAGCTCAGCAGGTCATCTCACCTCAAGTGTAGAGGCACAAGGACCCAAGCCTCTGTTTCCTCAGCCATGAAATGTATTGCAGTATCTCTCTCCACACATGAACATGTTTCTTGTCTTTCCCTCACCGTCTTCTCAGATGCCTCATTCTCTACAGCCTCCCTGGTTGCATATCTTTGACATTTGCAAGGGTATTCATTTTAATTACGTTTAGATTATGCTGAACTACCTCCCTAGTGGTTTGATGCAGCAATGTTATTTTTAGCCTTTACATTTTCATACAGCACATCCTGGACTTCTAGAACATGCCCTGAAGAAAATTTCCATTTGTAACGACAATAAAAGTGTCCCAAACCCTACAACATCCTTGGCTCTAATAGGCATTGCTGTTATATTCAGTGGCACACTGGCACAGGCTATTCATAATGGGTAGGAATTTGCACAGAAAATTCATTAAAAGAACGGAGTAAGTGACAGCTTGTCACCAGGCGGTGAAACCTCATATACTACATAGCTATATTCCTTCTTGAACGTTTCAAGTGAGCTTAAATTTGGTACAAATACCTGTGTAGAAGGCCGGGAGAATTTTCTTCTCTGTAAAAATTATACTAACTTTTCAACTCCACACTGATTTCACTTAAAACCATATTTCAATGGCATCTTGTGTTAATCTGTTTTCAGGCCAGGACTCTGCTCTTCTAAGATAATTCACCAGAAGGATTACTTCGTCTATATTAGTGGCAGCAGCTGTGCAAGTTAATGTTGTTGCTGCTTTTAGTTAAATAGATGTTAATGGTTTATTTGAAGACTATTTAATTAAGACCAAATTTCTGGAGCAGTATTCTTGAAAGCACCATGACAGATCCTGCAGGCACCATAAAAGGGGTCAACATGTGCTATCTGAATTTGGCCCTAATATGCTCAGGAGCTCAAATCCTTTATTCAGATTAATTCTCTGAACTGTGTTCTCAGTACTAACTACCTTCTACAAAAATGTTGTTTCATGGCCATACAAAGAAGTGTCTAACCAAGAGTGGCTTGGAAGATTTCAGGCTTCCTGAAACTTGTGAAAATCTTTTGCTCTTCTGGCTGCCAACACATCACCTACTATTTCTTTTACACTTTGTGGTGTTTTGTACAGACAAAAGTGTATTTTTCACCCCCACTCGGAATTGGATCACAACATGTTTTCAGTGTAAATACTACTTATTACAGGTAAATACTATAGTACTTTAAAGGATGCTCAGAATAGCACAGAATAGCAATAACAACATGGAAAAGCACATTACAACTTCACAGAATCTCTAATAGAATTTCACAGATTGTGTCCCTTTTTCCAATAATGCTTTTTATGCACGTATTTTTTATAATCATATACATGGGAACTTGGACTGGCTTAAATTTTTCCTTTAAAATGTTTTTCTTTAACATTTTTTTAATAAACAAAATCATTTCTCATGGGAAGCAATGCTGTTGTTGCCAAAATGTCTGACCACAGATCAGCTGCAATTTAAATCTTTCAACGTATCCACTGTATTTTTCAATTAGCAATTAGCTTTGTGAAGAACAAGCATTGAATACATGTCAAACATTGTAGTAACAAACTGAAAGGTACAGAGTAAAAGACTAGGAGACTACTCATAATCAAGGTTATTTTTGTTATCTTTCCTAATGCATTCGAGACTTAAATTCTTCTATATATACTATATAATATATTACTATCTTGATTAAAAAAGGGGGAACAAAACTATCTTGATGTAATTCCTCTGCACATGAAGTTTATACAACACTTAGAAAATGGAAAGCAGTCTGATTGATGGATTACTCCAGTAAAATAAACACACAGCTACTTAACTCTTAGCTAGTTATCTTCCTTTGTACAATTAAAAGGGTTTCCCATCATTAATTCAGTTTTACAAATGTGAAGTTGAGCCAGCAGTTTGACGAGCATTTTAAACCAGCATTAGCCAACACCGCCGCTGAAAGAAGCCAGCCTGCTTCCCCTCACCCTTCAGCCGCTCGCTCCCGCCACAACCATCCTTTGCTGAGACGGGTTTCACTCAGACCAACTTCCCAGCCAGTCCCTGTGCAACCACACAAGAGTTAATGCAAGCAGAGAGAGGAGCAGCACAGATTAGCACAGATGGGTACACAAGAACGTGGGCTGTTTTCTTCCAGAAGCACCAGCTTTTGCTACTTTGCTGTGCTCCGAGTTGCGCTTTGATGAATTCTTGAGAACTAAGTGACATCCCAAGGCAACAGAATGAGCCATTGGCAGAACCACCTTGCTATTCCCAGCTGCAGCCAGATGGTTAGAACACAACACAACCACCATCAGTCTGTTCCATCTTATCATGAACCTCAAACCTATCCATGCAAAAACCCGTGTAATAGAACAGCTGCATTATGAATTCATTAATAAAAGAAGTTTCCCTCAAGGGGGAGCTGTTATCTAATAGACTACATGCAAAGCTGGAAATCTGGAAACTTACAGCTCAGTTCCGTCACTGATTTCAGGTATATCACACTCAGTTTAAACCATCAGTACCCAAGCAGCTCACCAAAAATGGCCCTTCTCTACCCATGTTTCAGATACTCATTCTGTAAGATGGGACAGCAAACACAACCACCTGTGAAACTCACTGGAATGGTTAAAAAGTGCTGGAAGAACGCAGCACGTGTTACTAGCAGAAATAACAAAGTAAAGTGGAAATCTGTATAACTGCCTAAAGTGGATTTTTGTGAAACTGCTGCAGGCAGCGTACGTACTTGCGTCTGCTTCGCATGGGGCACAAGGGACAAAGGCTCTGGGGTCCTGCAGGGGACTTCATCATGGGGTAAGAAGGCCCTTCAAGTAGTAGATTTTCCAACACAGAGACTCAAAGAAGGAGGTGTAGGTAGTGCTAGACCAGCCAGAGTACCCTGGACTTGTGCCTGCACTCTGAATCATGCTCAGCATTTCATTTGTCTGTCCTACAACTTGACTACACTGGTGCTTTCCTTCAGGTGTTGTTGGGTTGATCTGAAGTGTTATCTGGCTGTCATTTCTGAAGGAGAGGGATGATTATTACTGTGTACATGACAGTTCTTCCAATCGCAGCTCCCCTACACATCTGCTCTGTTAGGATAACATACAAAGACTTAATCCATGCAAGCCACCCCTGAGCAAAGTTTTCCAGCACAAGTAACTGGTACAGAGTGCTACACCTATGGGTTTTCCAAGGCAAGTGGTCGTCAGCGAGGCAACATAGATTGATGGAAAAACTAAGGGATATTGGATAAAAGCTGGTGAGAAGCAGTAAGAAGGCGGCCAAAAGACATGAATAGAGAAAAAAAGGCTAGGTTAGGCCAACATTAACAATTATCAGGAAAATGAAAATTAATACAAATGACTAATATAGTAAGACATACTTCTGATGGAGAAGTGCTGGATTGGATTAAGAGCATCAGGAAGCCAGAAGATATCCTATCTCAAATAGTTTCTATAAACACACATATATACAGATGCACAGATACAGAACCAGACAACAGGTTGTGAGCGTGTCGCTCCCTGTGTCTTAAATATACAAAGGTGAATGTGGGGAACTGATGGGTAAGTGGACACAAGGCACAGTAGTGCAACATCTACCCATCTGCCTTTCTTTCCCCATATATGCCATCCTACCCTACTGCTTCTAAACATCTTCAGTTCAATTGTCTTTTAAAAATCCCTGGGACCTGATACGCAGACCACACTGTATTTGCATACAATATTTTATGTCTCCTCCTTTGTCTGAATACACAAATGCGTCAGCTGTACAAAGAGCCACAGCACGCACAAGTGGATGCACACAAGAGACAAAAAATCAAGTCTTTAGCTGAACTACCAAACAAGGTCAAGAATGTATTTCTCTGTCCCTGCTTCTACAACCATGTGCAGTAACAAGCATTTTTGTTTTGTAATGATAACTAGCTTGAATTTGGGTATGATATTCAGCTATAATAATGGTAAAACCACTGTGAAAGTCAATATAAATGCTGAGATACACTTTTTATGCAAAACTTTTTTCTACTACACTTTTTTCCCAGATGCAAAAAATCACAGGTTTGGAAGAGAAGTTTCAGAGAATGAGTTGCTCCTTCCAACACGAGGTTGTTTCCCACCCCTCCCCACTTCCCACATACCCTCCCTTCATTTGCCGCTAAATTGTAATTCCAGGCAGCCAGGGGGAAGGAGGAAGAAAGAAAAAAAAAAAGCAGGGGGGGGCTTTTCCACAACTGTATCTTTCCCCGAAACAGAAAAATGCTTCTGTTTGCAATAATGCCTTCATGGCAAATATATAACCAAGGTGTTACCCAAGACAGGAAAGCTACCGGAAAACATATTAGCTTAGCTTTAGAAGTACATTTACTTACCACCAACACAGCATTTGCAAAGGGCCCCTACTATTACCTTTCCCATACAACTATCACAAGCGGTAACATGACCCAAAAATGTTAATGAAAAAAACCGAGAGAAAATAAGTTAACATTTTGATCACATCCAACATCTGGCTTGTTGTTTAACAAAAGAAGAAAATAATAATAATAATAAAATAATAGCAATTTTTTTAAAAAAGGAGAAAAAATGGGAAATGTAACTAGCCCTGTACAGCAAATGTTTTCTTCTGTCCACTCTGAAGTCTCTTTCATGTGCTAATGGTGGCATTTTTTTAAACTCTTCCCCTTTGACTTACTCAGACCTTTAAGGACCTCACACATCTAATGGTTCCTCACATTCAGCAAGAACAATCAAGAGAGGTCTGGGGGTTGACATGCAGTATGATTAATGGACAATGTTGATTTAATTTCCTATAACAGGAGTTTTCTCTAAGCTTTCTCCAAGGAGCAGTTTCTTTGCAATCCAGGACTTAAGTATTTTACTAATGAAGTTCAATAAATAGCAAATTAAATAATGCTGTCTCCCAGAGACAAAATCTCTCATTTCAGGGAAAAAAAAAAAAAAAAAAAAAAGAAAGAAAGAAAAAAGCAGCAAACCTCACCACTGTATTTAAAGTTCTGTTTAAATCTAAAAATGGTTGTATGACAGGAATGTACATAGCTGTTAGGGGTTGGGATTTTTTTGTTTGGTTTGGTTTATTTTGTTGTTTTGTTTAGGAAACTTGAGAAATTATCTGGTCATTCCTGCCATGGTTAACTTCTTGCTCTTTTTACTCTTTAAACAGGTGTACACATTTAACTTAATTTCCACTTCCAAGAAATTAGTCTTTATTTATTGCTCACCTTTAAATTGGTGCTATTAAAATGTATACGGCATTAAATTTACATACTTAGAAGCATTTCAAAAGCAACTTTGAGGGGTCTTATTTGAAATAATTTATAAACTTTCTTGATGTAAGGAGTGATCAATATGTCCTTTTCATGACATAAATTTTAACCTTCGACTCCAGCAACCGGACAATGAAACATTATTTGCATACATCCTAACTGTTACTCAATCAACATGACACAATTTCCCAGCTGAATTCCCACACAGGTTTAGCTTTAAATGGTGGAATTTCTAGCCTGAGAATGCAGAGCAGCAGAGAGCATTTCCTGCAAGATTCTAATCACTTTCTCACCACTGAAAACATCACCTTTAAATACTTTTAAGATGACACATTTTACTTTACTACGGGCTGGCAACTTATCTTGCCAGAGTGCAAAAAATCTCCCCCTTCTATTTTCAAAGCTTTGCAGCACCCCTGATTTCAATTCTTCGAGTCGTGACACAATTATTCTGATGTCCTGAGTGAAACAACTGCATCCAACCCAGTTACAGGGACAGTTGATAAGGAGACAGAAAGGCTCTTAAAACAGGCAACAACTCTCCACGCTACTGGAGTGGGCCCAAGGAACAATCTCTTCCTCCTGGTGCCTTAGTAAAGCCTGGATCTTTACAATTTTACCTTTAAAATTGCTACAAGGCATTGTCTCATGAAATATTGAAATTCCCCTCATCCTGACAGCTCCCACTACCTCTTTAGAGTCAGGCTTAACTGGTCTTAGCACTCTATTTTGTTTTTTGAAGTACAGTACATTCAATCTTTATTCTGCACTTGGGTATCTCATCCCTCACTCTGTCCTTCTCCTTGAAAGAGCCACTAGCATGGGAAGTTAAAATGAATTACTGCTGAAGTCAAAGCATGTTTAAATGAGGATGTCAGGACCATTTTCCCAGATAAATGGGTTCAAACTGTAACAGTTCAGAGAGCATCTTCAAGAAGGTTACATAACAATCTATTAGGCAATCCTTCCAACACATGATCTACCCGTTTCTGAAAGATCTTTACTAAGAGAGCAAGAAAGCATCTTTCTGACCCACGATTAAGTTCTTAGTATGTAGGCAAATGAATAATTTTCCATGAGTTTTAGAGCCATTTCATGACTCTACAGTTAATTCACAGAAAGCCTAGAGATTCCTCTTAGTGTCTGTTATAGGTAATATTTTAATCAACTCCAAAACCAGTTACACTGCTACTGCAGATTTCAGTATTCCTGCACCTACTGAAGTTGATTACTGACTGTATCAGTTACCTATTGAGAGGCTTGATGGTGCAATTTAAAATTGACATACGCATTAAAAATCAATTACAGCTTTTCATTACAAATTAGCAGTATGAAAATAACATTTACTTTCCAAAAAGATCCCAAAAATGGGCAAAGTTACTGTGATGTGATTTAAAAAAAAAATTAAATTGATAAATCCAGTTTCTTTAATAGAGGCAAACTTAAATGCTGCCAGGAAGAACACATTACAAGAACAAAAAAAAAAAAGTGAAAAATAATGATGCAAATGTGCAATGTTGCACAGTGCAAGGGAAATAATGGCAGAACTACACTGGAAAGAGGGCACTCCATTTTTACAGATGTGGCACTCAAACTGTATAATAAGTACACTGCATTAGCAGCTGATGGTTAACTGGCCTCTCCTCAGCAAATCTGCTCAGAACAAGCTGATATTTATCTAGGATTCCCACTCAGTGGTGTGTAAGGGTGCTTAAATACAGCTGAGCCAAAGACACAGTTGCTATAATGGATGCTGTGCCAATAAGCTCCAACAAAGGGCCACAAAGTTAAACATGAGCTTCAGTTTTGCTCTGGAAGATTCGATTTACAACCTGAGGGAATCAATTTTTCATCTGAACAGTGCAATGTAGTATTTTTCTTCCATAAGGGAAGCATGAACCAAGTGGGTGAGTCTGTGAATCAGCCTGTCTGGTCACCTCATGTCAGTGTATTTGCACTGTGCAACCTCCTGATACTAGCACTGATATACATTTGAAACAAAACACGTTCTGACAGTTTGTAAATTCCAACAACAAAACCAAACAAAAAGCTAGTTTGATCTCTATTTACACTTACAGCCTGTAAAATGCCATGTAGTTCCTTATATAAAAGAGGTAAAAGCTTATCAAAGCAGCATATGCTTTGATATTTTGCAGGTAAAAAAATAAAGCCCCTTTCTCTCTTCTAATATGTAAGGGTTTCTCCTCCTCCCCTTTTAAACCCTGAAAGAAAAAAAAATGGAAAGAACCTGACAGGCAGAGATGCCACATCTGCATTTGGAAGACAGGCTCATTTAGAGTGGTGACAGGTCTGCCCTTCATGATTATCAAGTAAGGAATGTGTCTCTCTTGTTTACTGACATGTAGTAGAAGCGCAGTATCATATCAGGACTAGGCAAGGGCTCAGGTTTGTTAAGCGCAAATAGACATAAACTCCCCTGTCTGCAGCAGAGAAAGAAGTCCCAGTTAGCTGAGGAAGAGGTAGCTTTTCAACATACCCAGTCTACTTCTAGGGCTTTTGGTTTTATTACTGTGCAATGTGAACAATTCCTCCTTCCCTCTCTCCACAAATCCCTTACGTTTTAGCTGATAAGTAGTAATAGCAAGCCTGTTACACACAATCAGGAGAATTGACAGATAAGAGGTTTAGTTTAAGGATGTAATCAGTGTGAGTAAACACTAGACCGACCCAGCTGTAAACAGTGGAAATAAATGATAATATTTGTCCTGGTCACCTACTGAGCTATTAGACACTTTTCACTATGTAGCAATGTAAATATAATGGCTACAGTATGTACAGCATACCGTGCTATCCGCTGGTTTTCCAAGCAAGAAAACTGAGCTTTTCGTTGATATTTATTATGAACTGAAGTAATTTCTACTTTTTTTCTTTAAACAAGGCTGAACATTTCATTAACTGTGAATGTCTGATCTGATATAAAATACCTCAAGCAGAAATAAAGTGTATCTGTAATACCAGATTATATTTTATTGAATGCCATTTGAGAACAGCTAACTACAAAATAAATAAATTCAGTGTTGAGGGAGAAAATCTGCATGTCTTTCACACCATTTCATGAAACTTTAGCAATGCCTGGCACCTGAAATTTGTATAGGAACCCAAAGTTAAGTTTCCATAATTAACTTCTAACCAAAAAACAGTATCAATTCCCACATCCACAACTTTGGGTATCTCAGAATTTTCAGATACAAATATGTGAAACTACATTTTGACACCAACAAAACTTGGGATAAAACTGAAATTATACCCCTAGCTTACCAAAACTAACTACATTAACACATTTAATGATCTTACAGTATTACCTCTCAGTATTACAGCATTTGCAGTTCATAATGAGAAAGCCATCAAAGATGTCATTACATTTTTAAAATTTACATTTTTATGGCACATCCACTTGCAATATGATGCAAATGAAACCACTGTCACATCTGACCATCATATCAACTTTCTAATGAAATTTCATAAGCACTTTTACAGAATGATTACAAGAGACACTTGGGTGACATACATCAGAAGCCTAACTGGATAAACTCTTTGCATTGACTATTCTTACATACCTTTATTCAAATTCTATCCACTGTAGAATCACCTTGTCACTTTTGCTGCCCTGGACTAAAGCTTAGCTACAATCATGGTTGTATTGCAATATAAATAGACCCGGGGAAATTAAACAACTGAAGGCCAAGTCTCTGGAGGAATGCTAAGCGTAGTAGGTAGGTGGCTAATTCTTCATCACAAGTCCCCTTTTCAAATGACAGTGCCAGGCAGGGTCACAAAATGTGTATTTGTGTCATTTAGACTTTGATAAATTCTTCATTTGGAAATTTGTCCAAGTCAAGAAGGGCAGAGAAATGCACCTTCCCTTATTTCTCCTTTCCAATTGGAAAGAAGTAGGACATAAAAGAGCTTTCAGGCAGGGAAGTTTTTCTGACTGAGACCAAACTTTTGGAGTACATCGCACCAATAAGTCCAACAATCTAATTGTTTTTTCCCAGAAGAACTAGATTGGGGCAGAGGAAAATGCCACCAGGAAAAGTAAAACTGGAGTACCAGCAGAAGAAGCAACAGGTTGTGATACTCCTCACACTGAACAGCTTAGATGACCCCAGTCAGCACAGAAGCTTTCCCAGACAGAGAGCCTGGAGAGCTTGTAGTCTCTCCAAGCCTCAGAGAAATCACCAACCTTTTTTTTATTATTATTTTTCTCCGAAAACAGATACACTTCCTTTCACGGTCATCAAATCACTTGGCAGTTTCTGCCCAGTCACCTGGAGCTTTGCAAGCTCCCCAAGCCCTGGAGAGCCAGCAGCACTCCTGGGGGCTGCAGCTCCCAGCACAGGACACTCCACTCGGCAGGCTCTTCCAGGGAGGGGCCTTCACCAGGGAAAGGCCAAGGTATGTGGGCTCCCAAAGCTCACCAAAGCTAACAGACCAGTTTTTCCTTCCCCTAAGGTGCCAGCTGAAAACAGTTATTTACTGTGATATCATCTTGTATGCAACAGAAACAAGAGTACCTGAGGTGCTCACATCTCTGACACAACCTGCTTGCCTCAGGGTTTTGTGTGCATTTAGCGAGCCCTTGCATTAGGCTCATCACCAAACTGCAACTTTCTGCAAGCCTCCCTGTAACTACCATCACTTGCGGTTGTGCAGCTCCCAGACAGTAACTACAGAAGAATGAATCAGCAGAGCAAATTCTTGCTTTCCCCCTTCTCTCCAAGCATAGAAGGCATTAATGGCACAAGAGCATGTTGCATTCCCCCATCACCAGAGGCATCCATTTAATTAACTACTAGCATGATAAAAATCAGAAAAAAAAAAAAAGTCCAATGAGGGCAGCTTGAGGAACAGCATACTTGTCTTACAGCAACACAATTGATCATCTTTGCTTGAGTTTGTTAACCAAGAAGTTGAATTTGATTTTATTCTCCCTAGATGTAGGTTCCAGGATGAGATTTCTGTCGGCGTTACAACCTGGTTAGGAAGAGATCTTGGCTTCAATAAACCGGATAAGCTTAAAACGGGTTCTTCTGAGTCCCTGCCCTTCTCGTATAGGCTCTACCTCCCTACTGGTCATATAGCTGCAAACAGAGAGCTGTGACAGGCAAAGCCCACCCAGCACGGTAGTGAGTACCAACAACACTGAGGTAGAGATCCACATGCGCGTGCTTGAAATAATGTTTGAAAAAAATAATTTGAAAACATTTAAAGGGGCAGACGAGCTTCTCTGGACATATCTTTTGTTTTAACTTTCAAGCTTAGCTAACCTCTCATCTGTTGCACATTAAGAAGGTTCCCGCACAAACTCTTACACCAACAAAACTCACTTCAGCTTCTGAACACGCATATTCTGAAACATTACAGAAGTAGAACCTGTACCCATAGACACATCAAATCTCAAAATGAAAAACTTTATGTTAGGGAAATCTTTCTAGAGCAGGAGGAAGCAAAGCAGGAATTAAAAATAGAGGGAAAAATGCATGGTATGCACCCAAGGGTCTGCTCCTGTGGCAAACTGGAGTAATAATGGAATTTTACGCTGGTCTAGGAAATGGCCTGCTATCGAAAAATAAATGCCAAGACCTTTAACACAAACAAATGTCTATGTGAAACCGGGTATTTATTTTGAGAATGGCAGCCTTGACTCTGATCAGATCATTTAATTCCGTTTACATGGTGACTATCATGCCAAATAATCCACTTCAAAAATACACAGAAGTAACTGGGTAGGACCTACATGGGAGGCAGAGGTCAGTTCTTAAAAACACAAAGTAGGAACCAACAAGAGATTAAAACACAGCATAACAGTCATATTGCTGTATTTCACGTTCAATCATTGTAACCTATTTTACACTAGCATTGCTGGTTCTGCTTTACCTCTCACACTTGCCCCTCCATCAAGAGCCCTGTCGACTGTTGCAAACCATTTACAGTAGTTGTGTCAATGCTATCAACAATCAATGCAATCAACAGCGCTCGTATCAATGCTAATGTTCTTTCTGATTAGGGAACATTACGAATTCTGAATTTGTGATGCACTTCAATTTCCACTGAGTAAATGAAACATCTTTAAATACACAGAGTTTGCAGAATTGGCAGTTATACCAACATCTGCAGGAAGTTCCATGGAGAGATGTATTGCCATGCTCCGAATGTCGCTAGAAGTCTATCTGTAGTTTATTAACTATGCAGGAGATCAAGGAACAGCAGAGAAACCTTAGGTCATGACAAACTAAGACATGAAGAGGAAGCCATATAACTTCAATGGCCATAGATAACGCAAGAGAAACTACTCCATCCTTGCCCCTGGGAAGCACCTAATACTATTAGCGTATTTTTCCAAATTAGGAATAACCTTTTCTGTTGACCATGTTATCCAACATATATGAAACCAAAAATCTTAAAACACACCTTTCTGCTTCAGTTTTCACACTTGGAGTATTCTACTAGTTCCTATAGCTCATAACGAAGATATTTATTTTAAAGAGGTTGTCAATAAATCATTACTTTAGTGTCCTCACAAAAGGCAAATGGATGACAGAACCTTAGCCCTCAAAGCCTCTGTCCAGTTCATGAAGATTCAGTTTCCCTTAGTCACAAAACCTAGAGCAGTGGCTTACCTTGTTTCATCTCAAATTCTACCTGCTAGGATCACTTCCTTATTAGTAATATTTTACGTTTAAAACACGTAAGTAAAAAAATCTGGTCCAAATTAATTGGATTGTTCACAAGAATTAGAAAGAAAAGCAAACCAGTCCCATCTTAACGCATGGATGTTGCTACAGTCTTTGTGGGTTTATATAGTGCATAAAATTTTATCTGTTATATTCTCCACATCTGTGGCTACCACAGGCAGAAAAAGGCTTGTTGTGTACTGTTTTCTAAGAAATAATACAGTGTGCACAAGTATCTCAAACAGGCAACCTCTCAATGGGCAAATACAGGAGTCAGACAGGCACTGTCACCATGAAAAGTCTTTCCAAATTTCAACATATGTAATCATCTTAGCAGTAGCAAATCAAAAATAAGAAACAAGCAAAGAAATTCACACAGGAAAACTTCCCATATTCGATATACACTTCAAATAATTCAATACCTCCCATTAATTTTTTTTAAAAGATGACTTCTACTGAAGTTATTTGAAAAAAGTCCTCTTCAGTAGATCTAACCTATGGCAGTATGAATTACACCTATGCGAAAAATAGAAATTAGGCAATCAGATTATGTGGGATATATCATGTTTTGGTCTCCGTATGTAGAATTATGATAAACACGCGGTACACTATGTGCACCATGACTGAATGGTTAATGTAAATTCTTCCATGCCCACACTTCTTGTAATTCAGTTAACAATGTGACCATCTGAAAGTTGTAATTTCCCAATTTCACTTGGCTTTTGTTTTCTCCTCTGCCCACATGCTTACTAGAAGGAAAAATCAATAAAATACCAGAGATAATATACATTCTAACGTAATTCTATAATCTGAGAAGGATTAGTGTACCAAGGAAATCCATATGATGTGGATCACACAGCTAATAAGTTTGCATGTGTCTGAAATTACTGCTTTGTAACTACGTAATAAGACTTTTTTTTAAAAAAGCACTAATATCCTAGAACACACAGGCACCACAGCCTTTCAACCCACTGCTCTTTTGTCTCACAGCTCTGTTAAACAGTCAGCTGCTGCCAGATGCTCTGGCTAGAAATGGTCACAGATGGTCAGTTGTCCACTTAACAGACCAGAATGCTCTCCTCCAATCTCCCCCCAAACACTATCCTGACTGTGTGCAGCAGATGAGGATATCGGAGCATGGTCAGCAGGCCATTTGACCTAGTTAAGACTATAGGTTAATTCTGATAATTTAGTCAAGATTGATGCTCACACTACCACTAAGTCTGAACACACTTCAAACACTGTCGAGTCCTGTATTACTTTTGCTGATTACATTATAGATCACATTTTTACGAAATAAATTCTCAGTTATATATGTAAGCAGAAGTATCTTTTACGTAAGGGTGACACCAACACATCTGTACTAATACACATTGCAAGACCTACAGGAGGAAACAGTCAGGTGACCAATGGAAAGAGTCAAACCGGACTCAGCAAGCTGTGCCCTAATCTCTGTCCTGCAAATATTTACCAGTACTCCTTAAAAATATTAACACAATAATAATAAGCATAAGGGCTACTTGCCACTACGGTAAGCAAGCCATGCTTGTTGTGTGGTATAGCTGTGACAAAGGCTACAAAAAATGGAGAAATAGCCTAGAAATATCAGAGAAAAATCTTTGGTATTTTGCATTTATATTTCACTGTTACTAGATCAGGCATAAATACAAAAAAGCTTAAAAACCTGCATATTAAACTGATTATTAAAGAGATGTCATTTACCAGCAGTATTTATTAGCTGTAAGTTCCATATCTTGTGATAAGTAGTTGGGCGTTGTCCTTCCATCTTACATGAGATTTACAAGACCTAGCTATCTACATGTTGTGCAACACACATTTAGGGAAAGGATTATTCCATCAACAGGGTAACTCGAGCTTGCAAAGCTTGCTGCTGGGAAAATAGATGGCCGAACCTAATGTTGTT
>WEIS01071847.1:3822-32566 GCA_013389965.1 Todus mexicanus | reverse complement strand
CTTACTGGTTCTAGAATGGCAGAGCACTTCCAATGCTTTTCCTCAGAAGAAACTCATCAAAGGAGTAAAATTAAACAACCTAATATTAACAAAACAGTGCGCTATTTTCACACTGAATTCAGCAGAAAGCTGTTTAACTCCCCAGCTGAGCGTCACAGAATTCCATATCTGTTCCACTCAGGAACTGGAAAATGTAGAAGCGATGGATTTAGTTTCCATTCCCTAATGAACAAATGCAGACTTTAAAGTTTTAATCGCTGCTTGATACTTCTTAAGTTTTTAAAGATATACCTGAGCCNCTTATGTTTTTAAAGATATACCTGAGCCATGCTCCAATAGCTTGATTCAACTCACAAAAGCAACTCTTTACCTCTCCAGCGACTAGCTGAAGCTGCTGAGCACTCTCGCTAGAGTGCATAAGGAAGAAGAGAAAAACCACATCCCAGTGCATATCTTCCATTCCCTGTACTTCATGCAAATCACGAGAGAAATACCATTTATAACTTCACTTTGTTCTTTCATCCTTATTTAATGAGTTCTCCAAGTCATTAATCCAGTATTTAGCTATTAAATCTTTAAGGCTGGATTTTCCCTGCTCCCGTCAAAATCCCAGATACGCCCCAATCCTGATGCACAAAGGCACAGATCTGCCTAGCTACGTGTTGTTTCTCCTCTTGTTGCTATTCCTTATGAAGGAAATCAAAATAGTTTTCGTTTTGATTTCCAATTCTGTATGATGAGAATGCAAAAAATATTAATAATTTAAAACATAGCAAGAAAAAGAAATACCTTCTACCACAGAGGAGCAAGGGAGCTGGTTACTGTCAGTGATAGGTGCTTTTTATGTCAAATAAATTAACCGCACTTCAAAATGACGGCGGCGTGTCAGCCTCATTGTCTCCATCCTCAACTCCAATTATGCATCTCAAGGGAATGCACCTCAGAACAGATTACTAAAACACAGGTGTGGGTAAGTTAAACCCCCCAAAAATACACTCAGGCTGTATTCAAAATCCAACTATGACCCACAGAGTCAAGCGAACGCAAACATTTGGCTGCTGTGCCTCAACATAAACTTCTCTGGAAATAAAACTTCTTTGTGCATTGAAAGATTGAGCATTGTATCTACATTTTAATGTCAATTTTTGATGCTTACTTACAATTGGATGCGGCGCCATCCAGCAGGCATCACTTGCTGCCCAGTCCCACTTCTCTCAACTATCACATCAGTGAAGAGGGCGGAAGACAAAGACTTTTTTCTCATCCTGTAACTGACAGCTACTGGCTGCTTGAACTTTCACATGGAGCAAATTCTGCCCTCTGGAACACGTCTGTCACTCCAACGCCTTTCACATATCACTACATGACTCTAGCTGAGAGCACGTTTTGGCCTCTGAGGTTTTGACGACAATGGGAATCTGAATTAATTCCCCCAGTCAGAATGATAGTTCAAGAGGCATAAAAGCCTCTCGGAATCCATGAGTATCCACAATTAAAATATTTAAATGGCCAGCTGCATTAAAGTTCGTAAAGCAGAGTTAATTTCCCACAGAACTCAGAGAAAAAGCCTCCAGAAGTTTGCAATTTTCTCCCAACAACAGCTATTTATTGCTGCATTGGCTTTTGTTAAGCCTAGACTAAGTTGTTTTCTCTGTGCATCTCTCAGTATAAAATATTCAGAGTTTATCCTAAGCAGTATCGCAGTTCAGGCTAATGATTGTTTCCCAGGACTGGGATCCATGCCCTTTACATTTCTGCTCTTAGAGCAGCCAAATGCTAAACCATAGAATTGTTTTCTTCCTCTGAAGCAGCAGCTGGTCCCTTGGAAGACACCATAAGCATCTCTGCCGAAATCTGTGTAATTGCACATGTCAACATGGTCTGTTCTTAACGTATCCTCGCCCAGACAAAACACTGTTTTCTCAAGCTGGCTTTGAAGACTGCGTGTGTTTAAAAATAGCTTCAGGAAGATACACACATATATTTTGCTATAAACTGTGTACAATGTGTATGGCGTACAGAATATTAGTTCTTCAATATGTGATTTTGTGAGACTGCCTCATTGGTATCGTTATTGCTACACATGGAGCTGGTTTGTGTGCAAATATAATTCCAGGCCCAAACTTTTCGCTTGGCACAATCATAAACCAACACAGATTTCAACCTGTTGCTGTGTAACAAGAGTGGGTTTTTTAAGATAAGTCTTTAATATGCAGTAAGTGGCGATGTCATTCTTTTCTGGCCATAATTTGTCTAGCTAGATAACTAATGAGCAGAATCTGGTGACCTGAACCTCTGAACCTCTGATATTTCAACAAAAAGCAAAATCCTTAATTCAGCTGTCTATAGACTGTAGAGAAATCTGTCACACTCTCTGGCCTATCTTTTATGACTCATAAAGATGAACTTTGTGTCGGGGCAAAGAGGGTGGGGGCTTTGGTCAAAATAACTAGAAATCATAAGAAGCTCTAAATTATAAGTTTGATGAATTGCAAGCAGCTGAATGATATTTAATTATTGCTCTACCTTAGGCATACCTGACCACAGATACAAAGGACAAGATGGAACAGATTTCTTGCCAATAAATCCTACTGGGCCAGAAGACCAAGACCAGCAGCTTCACACAGGAGTCTGAGTAAAGCAGAGAGATAAACCAGAACTCCTCAGACCCAGTCAGGATCCTCGCTTCCTAAGAAATCCTTCTGTTTGGCTGAGGAATACTTCACCACCGTAAACCTCTTGCCTCTGCCAGGCACCAAGTGAGTCATTCTTCCAGGGGCTTTGTAATGGACTGCAGAGTTCATTACCTCCCAGCTCCCAAAGATAGATGGTGATGAAGCTGACGGTGACTTGAGGCTGTTGTCAGCTGATTTTGCGGTGCTGATGATACCGACTCACTGGCACTAATCAGGTGGGATTGTATGGACAGCATGGACGGCAAGACAGACTCACCAAATTAAACATTCACATTTCTAAAGCTTTCTAGTTGAAGAGCTGCTTGCTGCAGCCCTGACCTGTCCCTGCTCTGGGGCAAGGCAGAGTGGTAAAGCCTCCCGGGCTGTCAATCTTGAACCATTTTGCAGCACTGGGGAAAAAAAATATCCCTTAAAAAATAAGATCTAGTTCAAAACGAATTGCGTAATAAACCAACTGGCACCAAAGCAAATCCATCATATAAGCAAGTAGAGAGTATTTTCACTGCTGCAGAAAGAGTTTGGAATCCTGGACTGAGCTAATTTTTGTATGAGAGACCACAAACTAAAGCTCTTAGGTAATGTAGTGCTAGGCACTCAAAAATATGATAAATGGGGAAATAAGATTAGCTCCGCTTTATGGACAAGTACATTACATTCTTGACCACATACTTTAATGGCAAAGCAGCTGCACAACTTGCAAATTACAAGCTCTGTCTTTGTTTTCAGAGCTCCTGCACAAATAGTTGTATTTAACAACTCCAGGCAGGCACTTCTTTCTCTATCCTAAGAATGTGCTGTGAGTCTGCAGCAAGGAATTGTTCCCCAAAAATCATTATCATCTAAACCAGAGAACCACAGCATCCCTCCCTTTCCCTATCTTTTTTTCCCTATCTTTTTTTCCCTATGGTTCCCCATAGCAATTAGTGTGCTGAGGTTAGAGATCACTGCGCCCAGGGTTGTAGAATAAGGTCCTCAGTTGCTCATCTGCTTTTTGTCTGGAAGAGGGAAGAACCTTCCTCAGATTCAATCTATTTCTGCCATTACCTCACTGGCTGCTGCTAGGAAAATTAGGTCTTCTATTGTTTTAACTAATTATGGAGAGTTCAAGATAAGGTTTGCATTAGAAAAGTAGGAGGTAGGAATCGTTTGAATTTTCCTTTCATTATAATTAGACAGGAAATTATGAAAAGGTGAAAAATAATTCACTGAAGTGCTTTCCTCTAGCAAGCTAACAAGAGAAGTGGATTCTGGCGCAGACTGAGTTCATGGTAGATGATTGAAGCACCATTGTTCTTAATGGCTGCCTCTGCCTGGGCACATGGAGCCTGCTTCTATTGCACTTTACACATGGGCAGAAATGGGCAGGATGAGCCCATCTGACCCTCTTCTGTTCAGTTGAGGGCCCTTTGTGTTATCAAAAAAATTAGGCTAAATTAGTCCATAGCGTAACTCCACGGAAGCCATTTGAATTACCGTAAATATTAATTTGAACCGTCAGTCAATTTCTGAGTAACTTGCAAAGGAAATGAAAATATGACTAATCCAAGACCACATTAATTGGGCAGCTGTCTCCCTTTCATTTGAACACTACTGAGATAAACATTTGGAGTAAGAAGCTGTCCTCATTATAATTTCCTCACTTGATGCTGCTTTGTGGGTGATGTTTGACTACCATAGAACTACAAGGTTGTCAGTATTTTGCTTCACATGAAATCACTACGGTTCTTGCTTTTAAAGGCGCTTTTACAGGGAGGGAAAAGGAGTGCATGGACCTTGCTTGGAGCTTCTAAGCACCTGTAAAGATTCACTATGCCAAAACCCCACAGGTTAGACTTCCCTCTATAATAAACCATTGTAAGATGTTCCCTCCACCACTGATGTTCTTCTAACTCTTTGTTTCACTCTTACCATGGCTTGAAGGCCATTGGGGAGCAACCAAAACCCACTGTAATAAGTCAGCAAACCTTCAGCAGTGGTTATATTTCCTGTCAGGATGGATGAGCAAAGGAGGTCCTTGCCATGGTACAACTGCTTTAATCTTTTTCTTCAAGGCTGTTTTTCCCCATCTGTGAAGTTTGAGGCCCCGCAGTTCAGCATACATATAGAAAGGGTCAACCCACCATGCCTACAGCTCCTTTATCTCTCAGTGTATTGCCTATCGCTAGAGTAGCTGAATAATTTATGCATAAATTCTGTCAAGTTTCCACCACTTTTTTCTCTTCAGCTTCACAACCCTGTTTAGCTGTGGTTTGAAGGAAAAGCAAGACAGTGGGAGAAAAGTCCTTCAGGTGAGAATGTGGCAGAAGACCACTGAAGTTAATGAGACTCCAGTGGAGATAAGGATTTTGTCCATTCGAAGTCTACAGTAGCTTCAGAAACTACATAAGGCAAACTGAGCCTGGGAGAAGGATATATTTCTCCACCTTCTTTGCAGATAAGGAAGCAAGATTCTGAGGGGGACGAGTGATTTACTTACAGTCGCACAGGAAATCAGCAAGAGATATGGAAATTAATGCTGAGAAACATTTCAGTGCCTTAATCATAAAGCCAATCTTTTCCCTCAAATGCCAACAGCATTAAATGTTCCTCTTCAATAATGGAATAAGCACAAGAGTTTCACTGGTTTACAGTAACGTTTCGATCAAAATATTTCAGAGCATAGCCAGTTTGAGTTAAAGGGTTGGTCAGTATTACAATCTGTGTCCAGCTGTAGGGATCAACAACCATAGGGACTGGGGATTGTAGCTGAACCAAGCAGGTTTACCTATGAGATTCCTTTGAGGATCAAGTCATGCTAAGGTCAGAAAATGCAAGGTCAAAAAGTACTAGGTGCATTTCATTATATTTACCACTAATTAGGTAGGCTTTTAAAAGTGTGGACTGAAATATTCTCTTGCTGGGAAGCTATTAAACTGTTAGTCTGAGGGAATATATGGCTTAGGATAGGAAAGATTCACATCGCTTGCCTACAAATAAATCTCTTGTACATCATCTATCTATTTGACTATCTCGCAGTAATATCTATAGCAACGAGATATCCAGGGTAGCTGCTCAGAGGAGAATGTTTTGTATAAATGCATAATAGCCTGGCCCAAAGTCTGTTTTTATTTAAACCAGCTTCAGTTCATTGTGTCTTAATTGAAAATAATGGTGTTACAGCAGTGATCAAAGAATTGTCTCATTAATTGTCTATTAAATCATTAGCTATTAAATAGAAATAAAAGGTTAAGAATGCAACACTCTCTGTTCTGCCCAAAAGAATATGAGTATCTCTCCAATTACAAAGAAACAATAAAGGCAGAATTAACAGTGAAAAGAAGCTTAAGATTAGGCAATTACATCCAAAATGCCTGACAACTCTTATTAGAGGCTTCAGTGGCACGACCTATATAGAAAACGCAACACAAATTCAGAAGCAAACTCAATATTGACTTTACCAAAGGGACTTGTAAAGGGAATATGCATTTTTCTGAAAAATATAGGCACATAAATCCCGCACTAAATTTTAACTCAGCTAATTAATCGTTATGGATTCAATCTTGCAACCAATACATATATTTCCAGTTTAAAAATGATGCCTGAACAGCATTCAGTCTGAGAGCACCTCTCCATAATTTGTGACTGAAATCCATTATAAGTATGCTGCAATTTTCTCAAAAATAACATAACTCCCATTTTATAGCACCAGGATGAGGCAAGATGAAGTCCACATTCAGATCTCTTGTTTTTTGTTATTAAGTTAATATATTAGAGAGTCAGGTGTCAGGTCTGGGAAAGAGTCCCAGAGGCGTTCTCTTCTGTCAGTGCTTCGATACCCATATAATTTCACAGACCAGTCAAATGAAGACCTGCTTGGTCTCTAACAAAAAACAACCAAAAAAAGTGTGTGTGTGTGAATTATGGTGCAAATCTTGTAAAATCCATGCAGAATTTTGGCCTGTGTTTCAATCTACTCTACCCACATCTCTGAAAGGAATGGGAGGACACTCATCAGTTTGATGGTGCTTTGGAGCAGATCTAATTCTACCTAGATATACAACCAGGTTTGAAAAAGCAGAAAAGGAAGATGGTAAAAGGGCAGGACCTTTGCTTTCCTGAAGTATATAAATCCACCACTGCAACTGGAAACCTTCTTGCTGCTCACAGAGGTCATTGTCAAGCCTTATTTAGTTACCAGCTTCAGCAAACCTTTTAAATTTGGGAACCTGAACAACTTCATGCCCACCTTTGACAGGATATCCATATGGACAACTGCTGATTGAGCTAAATGGAATTTAAGCAGGCAGCACTTTGAAATGCATTCGTCATCTCGTGTGGGTGCCTTACCTTTATGACGTCTTCATCAGCTGATTTGCACTCGGTGGAGTCCGAAACGTCGACCACGGACCCATCTTCCTGCACAGCAACAACCTTGACTGGAACAGACACCGTTTTGCCCGTCAGAATGGCCGTGTTAAGGACTTCCGTGTCCTGTATGCACACACACAAAGGATGGGAGTTAGAGAAGCATAAAACCAAGAGAGTGCTGCAGGGGTCAGGCTGAAGAACCAAACTCTGCCTCTGACAGGGATGGGAGCAGAGAAGCCACCTTTCCTTGCACACAGCCTTCAAGCTCCGTGCAGTTAATGGTTTAACAACTTTCTAAGCCAAAAGCTGCACCTGGATGATCAAGTTCTGGTTTTGACAAACACAGATTTACTCTTTTTGAGTCCATTTACAGATCTGGCTGCTGCTCAATGAAATCTGTAACACAGTTACGTGTGAAGGCACATCTGTAGCTGAGCAGAACCACAGGGCCAGTCAGATACTATCTCCAGAGGGTGTCAGTGACACCCTCTTCCCATCCCTTTGACTCAAATCATGCCACTGATCTGGGATGCGATTACCAAGCATTACAATAACAGCGTTTCTTCCTTACTGTTCCAGCTAGCATTGTTGCACATTGACCATTTTCCCTTTTGGGGACATAAGTACACAATGAGAAAAACTACGCATGGGGCAGGTTATTACAAACTAAGTGGTGCCATCCATTTACGATGTTTTTTAATATTTCTCCATCAAAATCCCACCTACAGATGTTTTACCACATTTATCTCTAATCCTGATGAATTCACAGCGCTGGCACTCTAATGACTCCATTAACACAGCCTTCCTCTGTGTCTCAGTATGGCTGCAGCTTGATTAATTACTCCAAATGAGCGCTACAGATTGGTACAGAGGTCCCTGCCTTGCGTAAGCAGGTATGCAGGCTGGAGGGGACCAGCCTCCAAAGGCCTACAGAGCAGCTTGACTCTGCTTAAGCAGTGCTTACAACAGCCCAAAACCTGACACACGCTCACAGGGCAAGGAGTGATCTGTGCTTTCAGAAAGATTCAGTTCAGCCTGCTCGAAAAAGCCTGCAAGAGGAAATATTGCTTTGAATCAATCCGCTTTTCATTTTTCAGCTTCCATAAAACTAATTGCTTGCCTGTTGGAAGAGAAAAAAAAAAAGTTGCTTCAAACTAATCTAACTTTAAATTCCATTATTAGAATTGGTGGAAGAAGAAATGGATTTTAGTGAAAAATTTGATGGCAGCTTGCATAGGGAGATATATTCACTATCATTTGCTTCTGTCTGCTACCTAGATTGATAGAAAATAATGGGCATTGACCACAAGCTAAGGACAGCTGGAGAAGACCAATAAATGCTTGCAACTAAGATGTATTATTAATCAATATACGGAAACTTCTACAAAAAAGCACCCTGAATTAAATGAGTTGAAGTACTAATAACACTAGTGCCAGCTAACTAATATAGTCTACTAGAGCTTTATGGGCGGTCATGTTCCAGAAAAGCATTTCAGCATGTACTTGAGGCCGTTTCTGTTCAGAGTAGTACTAAAAGTACGTGCTCAACTTGACACTTAGACTTGAACATGATTTAAGCCTTTAAGTGTTGTCCTGAATAGAGAGGTTTTTCTGGATAATACCTCATGAAATAAATATACTGTCTTTGTTCTGTTTTCCACGAGGTGCAAACCAGATGTTTTACACGGTAAATGACTGTCTAGTTTTTGTTTATGCTGAACGGGGTCATTTATAAACCAGTTGCCATCCACAAGGCAGGGACACTGGGAAAGACAGAAGCATGTGATAAAAGTGGAAGTGTGAAAGAACAACTGTAAAACCTTTACAAAGACCAAAATTTGAATAAAACTAAGAAGAAAAAGCATTGCCAAGTGAAAGAAAACAATTAGATGTACCTCGGGGGAAAGAGGTTGTGTAAGACAGAAGAAGAGAGACTGAGGGTCTTCACTCACACGTACGTCAAAGAAGTAGGTAGATTTCATCAAAACAACAACAAATATCCCATCAATCCAAAGCCATCAATCCAATACAAACACATGCCAGTTATATGATAGAGACGTGATGGTCCTGTGTCCAAATGCTCCCGAGAAGCAGTTTGCCAGTACATTGTCTGTTGTTGAAGAATGGCTTAGAAATAGTCTTCTTCAGGGCAGACGGGGAAACAGTATTTTTGCCAAGGTCACAACAACGAACACTCAACTAATTCTACTTCCAAAGCCCCGCTCCGTTAGCACAGCTCTGACACTCCTCCATGCCAGGGGCAGGCGGCGCTTCTATGCAATTATGGTCTGACTGAGTCATAGATGAAAGGCTTCATTTGACTTCAGTGCACTTGGAATCAGGCTCACAACAGGCCTGAACTAATTTCTCCTTTGTTTTTTGCGCTGTTCGTTGCATCACTCTCGTGTTGACCCTCATATGTGACAAAGGATAAACAAAACCTCTAGCCTCCTTTAAACTCTAAGTGCTGCTCAGCTGTCAAGCTGAAGTCAGACTTTGATGCTCTGAAGGATAATGCAAGGGTTATAAAGGTATTTGCATTCCTTTCAAAAACTGTCTGGGAAGATGAGCATGAGAGAAAAGGTCTTAGAAGAGACACTTCACGACTCAGCTATTTGTGGGTGCTCCAAAATACGCTCGTCTTACACTTGACACCAGCACTGTCCTGAACTTCTCCTCCTTCCCAAGGTGTCCAGGTACCCAATGTGCTAATTAGCTGGTACTGCTTCACAAAAGCTACACCTTGCTGGTAAGCAATTCTACTATATAAATCAATATTTCAGGTGCCTGATGCCTGGATCGAATGTTGCACAAGTATAATAGGCTGTGTAAAGACCTTTTTAAGAGCTTGTTATTTATAGACTGAAAAAATATATTTCCTCTGAGGATGAAATATGATGGCAGAACTGAACTAATTGACTGTCCATTAGACTTAGATTCCTTTTTTTAGTGCATCTTCAACAAGTAACAGCATTTCATCTAAATTCTGTTAGGCTTGTTTTATATTTCCACAGTAGGGATTACCGCACGAAAGAAAAAAAAAGCGTTAGTGAATTTAAGATACTTGTGCTGGTTATTGCTAACAGCATCTGAAATGCAGAGAGGGGTAATAATGTTGATTTACATAGGCAGGTCCTCCCCCAGGGCACAGCATCAGTGAAACATCTGGAACCACACCCAGGCACCACGAGCACAAACTTCTACCTGCTGACATTGCAAGGTCCCTGGTGAACAACTGGGAATCCCTTCCTCTTTCTTTTGTCGAGGGTCTCACTTGCCACATCTTGACCAAAACCTCCAGTTCAAGCAGCCTGAGTGGAAGCCGCACATTCATATTGCAGGCTTCCTCCCTGAATAATAATTATGTACGTGTTTATCTCCAGCTCCTTCTCTGTACCTGAATGCATTAGCACTTCAGCAGAGCTCTTCTTAATTACAACTGTAACCTGCTAATAGCGTTTCTTTGTTGTCTGAAGGAATCTACTTCTTATCCAGCCCAGGCTAAATTAAAATTTAATACAACATCAGGTCGCAACAGAACTAGGAAGCAAATGACAGCTGTTTAATTAAAACCTAAAGCTGATTAGATGGCACTACTGAGAGAAATACTCAAGAGGAAGAGCAGAAAACTACTGAAACTCAAGGCCAGGATAATGGCTTTATTTAAATATGAATAAACCCTGTACAGAGCCATAGTATATGTTTGACAACTCATTGCTTTGGACAAATGGGGGGGAAATGTGGATGGGAGACGTGTCAAGAGTCGTGATAGAGCTGCGATTACCAACGCTGCTGTTCCGTAGGTATGTGACCAGAAGCAGGATTACTTTGGAGTGACTGCAACAGACACAAACCAACTGAGGAACTTCAGGCACAAAGTTCCCCATAATTAGGCTTTAAACAACATCCCACCAACCTAAATCCTCCTTAGGTAGGTGAATTTACAACCATTCACCCAGCCACTGTGAGCCAACATGACAGTTTTCCCCTGCTCTTCAGGTTGTAAAATAAAGACATGGAGAAATAGATTATGGGTGTCACAAGAAAGCATCTCAGGAGCCAGGAGGTGGACACAGGTTGTCTAGGCCCCAGCCCAAAGCTACCAACACATTTTTCTTGCCTCCCTGGGAACAGCCAGCATCCTTTCCATGTCTGGAGGGGCACAAAAGCCCCACGCCAGCCAGTTTACTGTGACAGATATCACCTTGTGATTAATGCACAAGCTGGATGTAGTTTTTTAGAGGTTAACAAAACACTCACCAGTACGGTAAACCAAATAAACACTCCATTGTAAATCAGGAGGGAAACCTAAAGCCAACCCTATTCCACTGACAAATGCTAGAGCTAAATGCCTTTTGGCATTCAGCTGAAATGACTGTCTTCCGTGAAGAAGGCACAGAGCTGAAACATTTGTCTGCAGAATTGCATTACTTCATTATTATTTTTTTCCCCCAGAGTGTACCTTGCGAAAATACATTTGTAATATTAGAAGGTATCTTTAAGAACCAGTTCTCCTGCCTGGAAATGGCATCTCTTAAAAAAATGGAAATTACCAGGCAGATTGTGACATGTGGGCTGGGCTAGGGAAGGTTGGTTTTTTTCATTTGATAAATTATTCACCACCTTTTTCTTCAGATCAAAGAGCAAGGCAATACAAGTCCATTAAGCACGCTTAATATATAAATTAGATGCTTTGCTGAAATTATTATAATCTAAAGCAATTCTGTACTTCCCCCCGCCCCCCATAGCTGAATACCGTTTTAGGTTTCCAATACATATTAACAAAGTCTGGTTGCTAGCAAGCTATGTATATTTTCCACCATTATATCAGGTAAGATAGACCATTCTGTCACCCAATAGTGAGAACAAGCAACAGGGATTGTGTGTTTGTGAATCATTAGAAAACATAAACAATCTCGCAAGGAGTTCATGTTGTTGTTTGACCCTTTGTACATTCCTACAACCAGTCCGCTGCAGGCCAAGGAGCCAGACCCCCCAGTAAGGCTCACAGGAGAGCTGCCAGCTGCTTTGACCAGTGGCTGAGCAGTCGTTATTTGCACGCTGAACTGGCAATCCTGCCAGCCCAGGACTTGCCTCAAGTCTGCAGAGGCTTTGCATTTGAAAGGCGCTACATCACAAGTCCTAAAAGAGCCGAACCGTGGCGAATTCCTTATTCTGCAAACGTCATCTACTGAGACTTCAGGTGTCAGAGCAAGGACTAAAGTGTAACCACGAGGACTATGAGTCCTCCTGCCCTGACAAGCATGTGTGTTGCTAGAAGGTCTTTCCTGCTCCTCTCCAACCTCCTCTGTCTCCACTGTTTCCTCATTTCAGCTTCTTACCCAGCGCATCGTTATGAGGAGTGATGGGTTATGACAGATGGCGAATCACAAATACTGCAGGCTAGAGTGTCAAAGTTAAAGGTTATCTTTTAGCTCCTTTGTTCATCTCAATAAAAGCCTTACTCCGTATTAGGATCCCAAAGGAAGGACAGGCAGGTGCATATATTCTGCAGGAGAAATTAATTAGTGCAGATTGAACCATACAGAGAGGTTCTTAATCACCGATTCTTACAGAACAATGTAAGCAGTGACTATTAGCCTAATTGAATATTATTCTAAATGTATATTAATGTGCTGCAAAAACTATTTACCACAGCACAAAAAAACATGATACAGAGACTCCAAAGTGGAATCTTATTTCATAACTTGTCTTTTTGCCACAGGTACACTGAAGGAATTATCTTAGCAGAGTGTACCTGGCATGCATGATCAGCTGGAGTGGTAATTCTGTCTTGGAGTTCATGGAAACTAAAGCTGAGATTTATTCCATTTCCAGGTTTTTTTATGAAGGAAATTCAGCTCATTTTGAGGTTTATGTAGGATGAAAAAGCAAAACCTGCTGCTGAAGGTGAAACTTGATTAGAAGCACAGATACTGTCATATCTATGACCCAAGGCAGTTTTATTTTAGTTTTTAGAACGCAGAACAAATCTGCCCCCATTAAGCAAAGGTTCAGAACGCAGCCTGGTGCACTTGGCAGAAGTAATTGCAACCTGTCAGGCAGTCTCCGCTGTCTCCGCTAAGTACCAGTGCCTTCCGCATAAGCAAAAGACCTTTCCTGAGACTCGCCTCATGCTATTTCACTTCAGCCCATCATGTCCCAGCAGAGTTTATTCTCTGAGCCTGCTGTGTTAAACATCATGACACCATTGCTCTGAAGCGCGTACCTGAAGTAGAAAGAATGGGAAAGAGAGCAACTATCAACACATCTGATTTTAGTTGTCTGCACAGAGAACAGACACCAAGAGCTCCTGGCTTGTATTTCAGGACCTTCTAGAACACCAGGAAAAATAGGACCTAAAGTCAGTCTAAAAGTGTGGTCAACTCTGCTGGTCATTCACACTGGAATTTACACAGTATTTAGAGATCTGTACAGTAACTGAGCATTGATCTGACAGATTCGTGCCAGTTCTTCTCAATAGTGATTGGTAACCATTTTTAAGCACATTTAGAATTTCATAGTTCATCTGAGAATGTTGGATTTTCCCTTTTAATTCTAGAAAAAAAACAATCACGTTCTGACTTCCTGAAATTGTGGATTACCTCCAACTGAAATCAAGAGGAAAAAACTGAAATATCCCCCTGAATTTAGGAGGATATAAAATGGGTAGAGCTGTCTTCTCTAGAGCAATGACACAAGCCTCAGTACAAACTGATACGCTAATGATTGTCTTCAAATGGCCATGAAATAAGAATATGAAGACTCCTCAAAGGCATCGCTTTTTTCCACTGAAAAATCTGAGGGAAAAAGCTTAGTTTATGGAACACAACTATTGGGTTCACTTGAGTACCAGCAGTAGTCAAAGATATGTCTGGCTCTGTATTTCGGTCCCACAGGCTTAATAACTTCTAACAACATTGTGGATGGCAATTTTGAAGAATTTCTTTCTGACGCTTCTCTAATTCCTTTCTTAGTCATCAAATTTTCTTTTGAAGCAGCTGGAAGGAGGGTTTTCTGGAGAAAATTCGATGCCACCAGTGGGTGCAACGGGAGAGCTGGCAACTCACCGGCTTGAAAAGGCTTCAGCTTCACAAGTGCAAAACTACAGACATTGAAACATAAGGTTGCGTATCACATGACTTTACTGCCACAATCTGTGTGCTCATCTTCTACCACGAGTGCTACCTGGGCAGAAATCCATGTCCTTCTGTAATAACAGCTGTTTAATGCTATAGGAGAATGCACAAATTAATTACAGCATGTCTACATGACTTCTCAACATCCTGCAGGAGCAGCCTCTCATGGAAGGAGTGTGGGTTCCCTTTCTGCTTTGGACACGGTGTCTTGCTTCATTAAACCATTCACAGAGTGGCTACAACTTAAGAATATCTATTTATGAGCAAAACAAGATACATAGTAAAGTGACAGTGACATCATGCAAAGTCCTCTGAAATCCCCTGACAGAACACAGTTGTCTAACATTCACTAGACAGGTGGTTCAGAAGAGCTGGATTTTATATCTTCTCCCTCAGCATTGTTCAAACACTGGTATAAGTCCAGAGCTCATAATGATATCAATAAATTCAATAAAGAACTGCGTTTTCTGGACAGAGCTAGACTGCCTGTACTTACTAACTGTATTTGAGAAGCGAATTATGGAACTTAAAATGGAATAGAGAACTACTAGATGCTTATGTTCATTGCCCTGAGAAAGGAGAGCATAATTTTCCAATGAACGTGGATCTGAAAGACCCTTACCCAAAGAAGTATTATTTTCTTGAAGATGCTCTGTCTTACCTGTCAGGACTAGACTGCTGCGCTTGCTTATTTCACCTGTTTACATAATTTCATGGGTTTGTATTTGACTCCTCTCCAATGTAAGGCATACACACCCACTGCTGCAGGACGGGCTTTTCAGAAAGCCAACCCTTTGGGAGCAGACTCTGCCCACTGTCCACTCTGCCTCAGAAAGGCTCTTCTACTCCTAAAGTGCCTGTGACGAGTGATTCATTCTCTGGCAGCTTCTGTCTTAGGCACATGTCTTAGGACAGAGTAAGCAACACTTGGGAAGTTTCATCTCTCCCGATTGCCTATTAAAGGGTTCAGGTGTCTAGCTTAGACTTGATGTCTAGAATTAGGGGAGAGAAATTCTACCCCTTCCTGCTTTCAAAATTATCACCAAGTAGTACCTCTACCTCACTGTTACCGCCTTTACTCCCAGGAGCTAACAGTGCTCCTGACAATTTTTACACCACCACACGTTTCCCACAGTGACACGGACTTCACAGATGATACAACCATCCCCTTTATCTCCTTCACTTCATAAAGCTGCCTACTGCTGTAGCTGATGCAGTGAAAATAAAAAGCAGAAGACCATATCTGAAGCCAGTCCACACATCCGCCTTTACTATCCTTGCACGCTCCGAACCTTCTGGTGGCTCATTCACTGATTTTTGGGAGCATCCATCAACTGTGCATTGCTTAGCCTTGTGCTGCCACTCCACTTGAATGAAGTGTTGTCTTTCAAGTCTTCAACATTTACTTTATGCTTATACAAACACTACAGAAGTTGTCTTCTGCTTGTGTTTGGAACTGCCTGGAAACCTTTTTTGACAAGGAGAAAAAAAAAAAAAGCTTTTTGACAAAAAATCAAAAGTACAAAAGAGACATCTCCGAATATTTTCTTCTGGGAAAAAAAAAAGCTAAAATTCAAAATTGAGAATTTTAAAAAATAACTATATTGATTTGAGCTTTTGAGAGTCTTCTGACTCATCAAAGGACTACTTGAGGGTTTTCTTCTTCCTTCCTCTGCTTCTTTGTGGCTTGAATTTTGTTCTTCATTTAATTTTTCAGCCTGTTCACCTTGTACCTGTTCAGAAGCGCTGCCTTATTCTGACATGCCCCTATGTCTGATTATTTCTTTTTTTTTTTTCTCAACTTCTATATAGAACAACCTCTTTTTCATTCAAGTTCAGAATGAAATCACTTTTTTGTTTTCATGATTGAATTTCTCAGTGAACTCTAGTGCAGTGTATTTATTTCCTGCAGACTAGGACAATATCATCTGTGTTTCAAAAGCTGAGCCGCTGCTTTCAGAACATCGATATTTTTCGAGAGTCCATCAGCTTTTAGGAGACATACTCCCCCAAATTGAAGAATGTTTCAAGAGCTTGTGAGCAAAATAATTTTAAAAACTGACTGGATTCTGCTCTCAGCTAGACTGATGCAAGAGGGATTAATTACAATAAAGGCCATGAAGCTACACAAATGTACAAGTCCTGTGAAATCATGATCAAACTATTTAATTTTTCATCTTTTCCCCTTGTCTCTCTTTCATCTGATCTAAAAATTACATATAGAACGATTTACTTAAATTACTCCTTATAGTATCTTGTCTTTCCACAATACTTCAAAACCACTCCTCAGCTCTGCCAAGAACAACAGGGCAGTTTTCTTCATTCTATAGCTAAAATAACTGAGGCAGAAGAAATCACACCAGGCCAGTGACGGAACAAGAAATGGAATCCATATTCCCAGTGTCCTAAGTTTATGCTTTTTCTAAGAGGTTACACTCAAACCTGCTGTCTTCAGGCTGTTGGTTCTGTAGGCTAGATACCAATTCCCACATCTTTTCTTCTAAATGGCCTTTCTGCATAGCAAGTAGATGCTGAGTGTGCAACATCTCAAACAGTTGAAGTATCCGTTGGTTAACTGAAATTCAGCTTTCCGGCAAAACAAATATCTGTGACTGTAAAGAAATACAGAGGGCTACAACTAAAGCAACTGGTAACAGATGCAAGGGAAGAAAGTAATACTGTATTACCTGCCACCTTTTAGAAGTGGAAAAAGATAATAGCATATTAGCATGTACTCTAATGCCACAGACAGATGAACGCACTCAAGAAAAATCACAGAATATCTTTTCATACTAGACCATCACAAAGCATTCCAGTTTGAGAGGGATTCCAATGTCATCTCACAGGTGGTTCAGAATGGGTCAAGAGAATAGCAGACAAGGGGGATGACATTAATGTTTCTCAGGAACAGAAATAGGAAGTGACAGTATTATTGGTTTCCGATAGAAGCATTCTGTAAACAGACAAAGGTCTTCCACTTACTATTCTATGAAAGCAAATACATATCAAAATCACAGCATGTTTCTCTGATAAAGAAGTTTAGCAGTGGTTTCTCATCCCTACTCCTCAACACCAAACCAAGTCCAAGAAGGGACTCCAACGTAGTTTTAAAACTTCTCGTTTCAAACTGTTTGTGAACTGTGTGAACTGTGACTGACTTGTTTTTTCCATCTCAGCAGAAGACACTGAAGGACAGAAGGAAAGTGAAAAAATCCTTCTATCTTGGCTTGCAAAGTATTATCTCCATAATTAGCCTTTAGAAATCATTAAGACACTATTCAAATTCAAACTTTAGAATCTATTTCTTTAGAACCTGTAACATGATGAGTAATGGGAAAAATACTGATCTTCCAGAAAGATAAACTAGGTACAGCAAGAGAGGAAAAAGAGAATTACCCAATTCATGTTGAAAAATTCATCTCTACAAGAACTATCTCATCAGATGAAAACATCTCCCATTTGCTGCCATTTTACTTAATGTGAGACACAAAATTACACAGCCTGACTCAGGTGCAAAGAGAAATTAGATTACTGCTACGGAACTGTTCAAATGAAATGAATATTTGCCTTTCGTCTCCATTAAGGAAATTTATCTTCCTTTAAAATTGGCAGTGTTAACCATTCATTCTTTACTTTTCCTCTAAAAAACGGGCAGATTTCCAAATGTTAATACATTTATTTCTTCTTTTGCAATACCAATTTCCAATTGTTTACTGCTGTAAGGTGCAAAGGCGGCCAGGTCTAGTGCCGTATTCTTTCTGGTGCTGCAGCTGGTAGGGTCCTCTTGCTGCATAGTCATTGCTGCTGCTAAATCCACAGACTACAAGGGAAGATGCTTTCTACAGAAGATAGAGCTTAAGAAAAAAATAAGGTTCTCTGGCATTTTGACACATCATTTTAGCAAAATATTGACAAAGAAGGAAGAAGCGCTGCACCTAAAGACCTTTGTAAACATAACACAGAACTCCAGCTCCAAAGTGCTTTCAGTTGAAAGCACCCTGATACAATTACCACACAGTAAACAGCAAATTCTTCTCAACCTACCACTTCTCCTTATAATTTCAGCTTTTTCCCTTCTTTTTTTATACCTTGAAATATTCAGCCACCTTCTCCCTCCCTGATGACACGTCACATTCTCAGCGGTTAAAATGCACTCGCATGGCACAGAAGTCAGCCAGTACTTCCCACATTTTGGTTTTAAAGTGTTTCTCCAAAAAGGGAAGGCCTTAAATAAATCAAATTATAAACTCTCTCACTCAAACACCACTAACATTTTACGTCTGTTTTATAAGAATACAAACAGCAACACAGCAAAGTTCAGCTCTGCGTGGCTGGGGACCTTATGGTGAGGGGAGGACCCAGAGGTGGAACATCTCCTCCCAGCACCGCACCACTTCCCACACGGCCTCAGCACAGCCTCAACATGTTCTCCTCAGGTTTCTCATGGACAACACTTCAGGAATAAAATCAGTGTTCATGTCACAACTGAAGCATGTCTATGTTTAAATCCATGACACAAAGATACAAATGCAAAAGCCAGGTGAGAGTGTTCACCTACAAAAGCTGAACCTAGGTCTGGGAACAAGAAAGTCCACATGAAGAAATTAGTGGGAACATGGTGAGTAAAGATTCTCATTTACAATGCTGAATTTTCAAATTTTCTAAGCAACAAGAATGATCTGAAAATAGATAAACTGAACCTTGAAGCAAAAACTGGGTTTCAACACAGTTCCTTTGCTACGATGCAACTTGATAATTTTCTGCAAACCCAAGAACTATTGCCAGAAGGCACCTTTGTAGCAAAAGGCAGATGATCAAAAGTTTCACTTCATATTCTCCTGCTTTACTGCAGGTTAGGTTTGAAGGGCAAACATTCATTCTTTTCATGGCCAATATGATACAAAGCAGTCAACCAATGCCCAACTTCTAAAGTCCCAGGGCCACAACAGCTCCATCAAACATACCTTTCTATTTGTTTTTCATTTTTTGTTAAATGACATTGACGTTTAACTAACAGCCCAAAGGTTACACTCTCTTAAATGCAGCAGCTCCTGGCATTTTAATGCTGTTTTTCTTCCTCTTTGTTAATGAAGGGAATTGTGAAAGTTGTTGTTGATTTAGTTTTGGATTTTCTTCCCAGAAGAGTTGTAATTGAATTCAGGTACGCATATCCAATGAGATCTGACAAAAGCTGTTACAGAGCACAACTCAGAATAAATCTGGAACATTACCTCTTCCTAATGACAGGTTGTGACAGGAGAGGAATGGAAGATGACGTGCATGTTTCCCGGCTAGGTAGCGCTGGGCTGTGGCACTGATGAGGCTGAGAAATGGCAACAGCCTCAGAGAGAATCAACCTTGGACACGTTAAGCAGAAGCATTTCACGAGGCAGCCATCTGACAGCGCTGTCTCCACACAGCCATGGCTTGCAACACCTTCTTGCTCTGCAGCAGCATTTCTGGTTTATTTTGTTGGGGTTTTTTCCACTTTTCTTGGCCAAGAATCTCATAAACAGAGTTTCAATCTAAAAAGCCTCATTCCAGCATCAGTCCAGAGGGGAATAAACTTAGAATCTGGGAAAATCAGTGTAGAGGAAAAGACTTTAGAACCCATTAAGCATAGCTGTGCGTAGCCGCTGTAGTCTATATTTCACCAACTTTTATGATAACTTTTCTCACTTATCCTGCATGGTCTCTTGAGGAAAACAAAGCCAGAAACCCTACATTTGATTAAAAAAAAAAAAAAGGAATTGACATGAAATATGGACTGGGATATGATATATAAAGATTTTTCTATTTTTACATGTGCAGTGATATTTAGAAAGGTTGGAAATGATGTTTAGATTTTATCTATTTCTGGTCAAACAGACTTGCCAGGGGATTTTTCTGACAGTGACAGTCTGCAATTTGATATCAGTGAATATGCAGAAAATGTGCTAGGTCCTAGGATTTCATTCATAAAATGTCACAAAATGAATTCCAGTGAGCTAGGAGCAGTAGCTTTTCCATGTGTACATGATTTTCAGAGCACAACACACCCAACAACACTCCTCTCTCCAGGGCAAAGTCTCACAGAAGGTTATTTTTGACAATTACAACTACCCCTGTGTTAACTGTGCAGCATCTCTCTTTCTCGCCTCTGGACCCAATCCTGAGCACCACATGTCCAATTGTGCCACAGCAAGACAGCTCAGGTTGCCATGCAGTCTCCACACTGACAACCCTCGGCTACTTATCAGAGACCAAAATGGTTTAGCTGTTTTGCACTCCCAGGCTGCAGCCCTAAGAGTTTAGGGTCAGACTACATGAAATTACAGCTTGCAGGTTACTCAAGGTGGAAGCTCCCAGATAACTTGGAAACACCACTCAACAGAGAATATCCTTATTCACTTATTTCACAGAACTTCAGATGAAAGTCCAGGCATTTTGTGTCTCGCAGACCAATCTCGCTAGTGATTTCCCCCTGCAATTTATATTTAAAAAACCCACACCATAATTTAGCTGCTCAGATCAGCATCTATACTGACAACATCTTGATCTCTCCAAGACTTAGTGTCAATTTGAAGACAGGTTTTCTTCTCACCCAAAGTTTTGCAATACGCGTTTCACTGATGACTAAAACTTGAGACTTAACATTTTGTTCACATGCCCACAAGGAATGTTACAAACATTATTATAAATTGAAAAAAAAAAATACGCAATGATTAATTGAGTAGATTAACCTCCAAAATACTAGGACAGCTGTTCCAGCATACTGTCTTTGAGGCCAATATGCTGAAACAGCTGTTCTTACATGCAAGGTAAAATTGTCCGCTTTGTTTTGCAATGTGAATACTCATCAACTATTTCATATCTTAGTAACTTCAATGTATACCTGGAGCATTACCAAATGTTTTTAGAATTTGCATACTTTTTTCTCCCCCACATTATTAGCAACTTCACCAATTAGTTCAACAATATGTCAAGTCAAGTAGCTTTCTGTCATCTTTACATGGGACCCACATACTCACGCTGCTGTCTGTAGCAAGATGCTTACGGAATGGATGAATGAATTTGATTATATTTCTACACAGTTTTACAATAGCACAAGTGTTCCTCAAATGGAAAACATGTTCTGGTCCATGGTGCTTTCTCCCCTTGTTTCCAAGGCAACTCAATATACAGACACATGCAAACATACACGTGCGTGCTATTAATACTCTGCTCTACTGTGAGAGCTTTCTTCATTTATCAATGAAACACCAGCCAGCTTCTGTAGGAGTGAAAGCCAAAGACAAGCTTCTCACAGAGTAACTCCCAGCAAGAAAATATTCAAGAAACTTTTCTCTTCCACTGTATACTTAGACCACGTGTTTTGGAAACTTTTTGCATCAAGATCTCCTGTCTCTTCTAGCCACATGAATAAAGAATCCTGAGCCCACCTCACAATGTCCTTGTGCTTTCTTTCTACAACACAAGGCTTTCAGTCAAGCTCTTCCAAAGGGGAGGAAGTAACTGGGAGGTTGATTTGCACATGTGTGTCTCTGTATTTCTTCCCAGAAGTAAGAAGCCGACAAAAATGGTGCCACTTTGGTCTTATGGAAAGGGATTGGAGCCTCAGCAAGCCTTGCAAGAGCCAGTCTGCAGAAGTTGCACTGCTGCACCAGACATTTGGCACTGAACTCCCTGAATCTGCTCCGTGTTTCTAAATGAAACTCATTTCAGACCAAGGCCTAGGCAAAAAAAAAAAACAACCACAACACATTTTTCATGCTCAGCACTCCATACTAAATGACATTTATACCCTCTGGTTCTCATGATTCTCAATTGTAATACTCTTCGGAACTCGCTTAATTGCTGGGCTTTTAAGAGCTGGGGGTCAGGTACAGACACTGAGTGATGAGTAAAAATTGTGAAGGCAAAGAAAAAGTCTGAGCAAGGCTGCTGTTTATCCGAGAAGTGGAATGTGACAAAGAAGAGAGGCAGCTGGAAATTGCAAGAGATGTTTTGAAAGAAAACACTTTGAAGCATTGTTGGTTTATTGCTGTTTCCATCTATTTGATTTTTTTTCCTTTGCATAACAAGAAAGCCTGCTGCTGATTGCTGTGATTGCCTGGGGGTTTATACTCATCATTCCCACTGGTTTTGTTCTTTTTCAGAGAACACCAGACTTTGGACAAGAGTTAGCTCTCACCTATCTAAATATCGTGTTAATCACAACAGAAGGGTGGTACAACCAAATCTGGTCTGTCCTTAAGGGTCAAGTGCCATTTCCAGAATAAAACCCTACTTTTCAAGTGTATGTCAGGGGTATTTTCAATAATACTGAGATAAATGAGAATGCAAGGCAAATTCACACAGAGGGTCTTATTCAGATTTCGTTTATACCAGATATGGATTTGAAGAGGCCTAAATATAATTGACCTCCAAGCTTAACAGCAGACAATTATGCTGAAGCGGGACAATACTGTGCTGAATTCCATCCAGTATTGGGGTTGATTCATTCAGAAACAGTCGCCTGTGATTTATTATAAAGAGAATACAGTAGAATTTCATTAACATTGTGCATTTCACAGCAATAACACCATGGAACGTGGACTTTTCCATATGCGAACGCGTGATGTTCCTCCTCCTTTGCATAAATATTTGGAGCTGTGGTTTACACAGCTCTACTCTAACCTAAAAACCACGGAAAAAAATTCAGCTTCCCTGGTAGATATGAAGTTGCATTATGCCACCTCTTGTTTATAAATAGATTTTTTTAAAAAGAGCAAAATCTTCAGTAGATGCTGTGGGAAATCCCTGACTTCAACGAGAGCTCCACTATCCCAGACTGAGAAAATAGTTGATAAATGCAATACCCTTAATTCATGCACTCCTTAACTTCTCCAGATTGCTACTATTAACTTGCACACCATGTAGACTTAATGATTTTAGGTTCAATTTATATTACATGCTTCTATTTATAAATGGTTTATAAGGGAGAATTATTAATATTTAATAGGCGTTCTAAGTGTGCGATAGACACGAGTAGCATGTTTTAGAGAAGGTTACAGGCATATCAAATAAAAGGGGTATAAACATCTACAAGCTCTGGCTTCTAAGTAATCCATTGGTCCACTAGGATTCTGTTACATTTGTAATAGTAGTTTATCCAATTAATCACAGTTTTATTAATAACTAAGTCTTTGTAAACTATTTTAAATGAAATCCTATTATACAAAGAAGCAATTCTGTGACTTATCCTGTTGACAAACGTCAGCGAGAAGTCTGTAGGTTTGGGGTTTAAATGCCACTCTCCAACTATAAACTTGAACGAATAGTGTAACATTTCCAGTGCAAACACCATTACAGGGTTATTCTGGGATTTGGGCATTTTATCATACCTCCTTAGGGTTAAATTCTGCTCCAAGACACATAAATTTAAGCCTCACAGGAGCTACTACAGCTGCTTGCTGTGCGTATCTGTGTGTGTAGGAGGGCACAACTTAGCCTTTTTATTTACAGAACCATTAATTAAATTACTGCAATTAAACCTCAAATCAAATTGATAACATTAAACACACAGGAAGTCAGAATCAAAGCTTTCATTAGGGTTACAGGGAGCTACATGCAGTTAGTCTTTAATGTATCTCTCTCTAAACCATACCCCAAAGGATGTAACTTAAACCAACATACACAAACTCAAATTTTTATGCAAATGTCCTTTTACAATGTCCCAGTTTTTGCATCATTTGCGGTCGTTTGTGTGGGTTTCCTGCTATTTTTATATGAAGGTGAGTTACCCTAAGTGAAATGGAAGAGCTTTATAAATGACAGTTTCTGATCATCTCAGAGAGGGTGATCACCACATCACTAACTTGCCATTAGTCCATGGGGCAGACGTTTCAGTAACAAAGATTCTGATAGTCAAGATTAGGATTTTCTGCTTGATTTTCAATCTAATTCTTCTTTAATTAACTGCAACAGTAATAGAGATTTCTGCAGAAAAGTCAAAGGCATAGAAAATCCTGTTTTCTTCACTGTCACACCCACACAACTGCAACGGGTAGCGCAGCTCTGTGCTCCTGCTGAGAGCTGACAGACCTTCACGACCACCAGCTTGCCAACAGCTGTGGCCAGACACCTTCTTTGTGAACCTCTCCTGAGGTCCTCTTTGGAGCAGCAGCTCCACCATTCAAATCCCAGCAGTCACATCCCCCAGGCAGCTGGTAGCTAAGCAGGAGGTGAAATCCCTCACTGCAGAGGTTTGGCATCACCTAGGAAACAAAGGGAATCCCCCCAAAGTCTTGATTTTTTGCCATAGCAATAAAAGGGAAAGACTTAAGGCTTCTGTTCCTTGAGCCGTCAGGAGCACATTACGGCACACCAGTAAAGTGAAACAGATAGAGGTGAGCCCTCCGTAAGGAGCCATACAAACCAGTTAGAGGAAAATGAGCATTCAAGTGGAAAACGTTATTGCATCAGACTCTTTGTGGATTCTTGCTGTATTCTGAATTTAATGAGGTTTTGGAGAATTTTGCAGCAGAATTAAAAAGAAAAAAAAGAAAAAAAAAAGAAAAAAAGGTTTGCTTATCCACTGATCAAATTGGCACAGAACTCCGTGTGCCTGTATTTTCAACTGGAGGAAAACATTAAGAAGATTCAATATTTATGTAATGTTTTCTGGGAGTTCAATAGAAAAATCCAATATAATTTCCCAATTAAAATCACCTGCTAGTTGACTTACATCCATTACTATTATCTCGAGCCACTGTATACTGAAGCTATTCACACAATGGTGTTATGTGAACATGCATAGGTTAAAACTTAGTAATTACTGTCTAGACAATTCACTGTTAGCTATAGCTGAGTGAATATAATGAATAATTTATTTGATTAATTTTGCATTCCTTCTCCTCTTTGTGAATTGATCATGACCATGGAAAACTTGAAAATGTACTCATTTATCAGAATTATTTTCTGTGAATAATTCCTAACCTGAATATCCTTCCACCCAACAAAACTATTCTAACTTGTGGTTTGAAATTCACATTATGGGATATGAGCTACAAAGACCGATGGGATTGGTATTCTTTCTTTTCTTGATTATCATGTCTGTAGCAACAATGCAAAAGCGTTGTTACAAAAAAACCCCACCCAGTTTGCAGCTTACTTTGTTATATAAGTCATGTAATTAAGAAAACAACTTATGCAAATATAAGCAATTCTAAGTTTTAAAGGGCAAATTTACAACTGAAAATAACTGATAAAAATGAATATTTGCAAATGCTATTATTTGTTCTATAAAAAACTCAAGGACGCATGTGTTTCTGGGAACTAATCAAAATACTTCTAGCTGTGTTGGAGATCTCCAACACATTTATTTTTACCAACTACCTGCTGGTCACTTCCTATTCACTTGAGCTGCTGCTGAACAGCATCAGCCCTTGGGAGAGCCTAGACCTGGATGTTGGGTGGGAGTTTCCAACTCAGCCAAGGTTTTATTAAAGGACATCCATGTTTGGAAAATACCTCGGTAAAAATCCTTGCGTAGGCTCCTTTTAAGCCAAGCTACTGATGTCCCTGGGTACTTATTTTTGTTACAAACTTCTACAAAAGCACCTGGAAGAGATGTTGAACCCCAAGTCTTCCCCTTGCCCTAATCACTAAAATTATACCTATTTTGTGAGTATTTGAGTAAGAAAGGTTCAAAATGAGGGAGTGAGAGCAGGTTGCTCCTCACAGCCCATTAACTAGAGATGAAGTAGGTAGCACATCATCTTCACTTGGAGTTTAAAAGCACACAAGTAAAGGGGAAAATAAAAAAGCAATATTTGAACTGGGGGAACACTGGAAAAATACTGAAAGTACTCTGAAAATATCCCTCTTTCGCATCAGTAAGAACCACAGTTTGCAGAGAGATCTCTAACAGAGTTAAACAGCAAAGCCCAAGCAAAATTCCCATGAAGTGTCTATCAGTAACTTCTGGTGTCTGAATAACTTTCAGAAATCCAGCCACAAGATGCTCTTGGAAATCTCATCTCAAATTCTGTAAATGTGGCTCGCAGGACTTCACAGTTTGGGCTATCACACTTCACAGGGCTGGAGTTTCGCTTTTAACATTAATTGCTGGTCCCTAGAAACCAGATAACATTACTTGGTAAACATTTCTGATTTCTGTTGGTGGAGTTAGATATGAGCTGGCAATCTAAAGGCAAAAAAGCTAAACAACACTTAACAGCTCCCTATTCTGGCACAGAATTTAATGGCATATTTTTCCCTTTGAAATTTGCTTTTCATTAGGTGCACTTCAAAATGGAGGCAGAAACAATGAGTGGTTTTAACTCTGCAAGAGATCAAATGCATTTTGATATCCATACTCTAAGGAAGAAATGACATACTAATAAGAGAGAGAGAGATCAAATGCTCTGCCACTTAAATCTCAAACAACATGAAGCACATCAAACTTGTTAACCCCTGCTTGGCACATCCAAAGGCTGCAGTGCCCAAACGGCTCCACATTTTCTTCCTATCAAACCTCAATTCTTGTGGCTCCTCCTCTTTGGCAGAGCCAAGCCAGCACTACAGGAATTAGGACCACAAGAAAATGTTATCAAGAGAAAGGACATGTGCAGGAATGGGGAAGGAATGAAGTATGATTTTTTTTATTATATTCTCTGCCTTTTTCCTCCTACTCTTTACTGCAACCCATTGGGAGAGTGCACAAGCAGCAACAGCAAATACTGGCTGTGATGAGTGAGGACAAGGTTCTTCCTCTGCAGGTTTGAGCTCTCTACCAAGCTCCAGTACAGAAGCCACACCAGTATTGGGCTCATGACACTGAAGTTTTGGGCAATGGTATTCCTAGAAACTGTGGAAAGCAGGTTGGAATGACAAGTCATTGCCATTTCAATGCATCTACCAACCCAGAATCAGAAGGTCCCAGAGATTATGCAAAAACTCCATTAGCTTCTCCCTGCCCTCGTACAGAGATTTCAGCATGATGCCAACATTTCAGCCCTTGAAACTCACTGGATCCATTTCTTCCCCTAGACACAGCAGGGAATGCATTTATTACCTCTCAAATTATCTGGAATTTGCATCGCCTGCTCCTGTCTGCCCTCATCAGTGCTCATGTCCTTACTCCTGCCATCCCCATGAGGGAGTATTGTCTTCTGCCTGGGACTGATCTTGGAGCTCACAGGCAAGTGCCAACCAGTACGAAATGCATTTTTGTCTTCCAGCTCCACAGGAGGCCGAGTTGTGAAATTGCTAATTCAAGAACCTCAGTATTGAACACAGACTATTCCAAGGCTGTCCCAAAGCACCGTGTTAAGAGTATCTTGATTATCCTAATAAAGCTGTAGCTTTGCATTTTCAGCAAAGCTGAGGCACCTTTGGAAGGAATTTCTTTATACACAAGAGCTGCTTATAGGCTACATTACAACTTGTACAGCTCTCTGATTGCTGCTCTGCTCCATCTTTATGATGCTATTTTAATTGAATTGAAAAAATAGAAATTACATGTAAAATAATTCCTAAGCCTAACTGATATTGGGGCCATGTAAATCAGAAGTAACTACATTAAGGTCAATGCCGGCTCTGAACAAGAATTGTGTTAAATACAAATGACCATTTAAAAAGAAAAGCTTTCAGTGCAGCGCGTACATAAGAAATCAAGTGCAGCATCTGCTTGGCAGCAACACGGTCTGTTTGTGTAAGCTAAGAACTATATGTATCACTCATACATGTAAACACAATACAAAATTAATTCCTGCAGAAGCGACTCGGCTCGCTGTACATCCTATAAATACAGGCTGACAATTAAATAGTCCTAATAAGACTCAGTCTCCAGCTAGCAGAACAGCTCAAAAACAAACATCATTTTGTTCACGTATGCACATTATATTCATATGCTGATTTAATTAACAGTAATTTCAGCATCTCCAAGATTTCTTCTCTGTTTTACAAATGATGCCCTTTTGATGAGGGCTTTAGGCCAGATTAGCGGCCAATAAACTGTAGACCAAGATTAGAATGCTAACTTAATTGGCAATAAAACCAGAATGAGCACTCTGGAAAAAATTACAGACGAGCCAAATTATTGAGGAATTGTCAAGGAACAAGAAGATTCTCATCTTAGACAAAGTAAAAGCTCGGTAGCTCCCTCCAGCACACTGTGTTTCCCTGCCTGGGTCCTGTTAATGTCTGTGCTGCTCACAAAATCTCTTCAGGTTGGCTCAGCTCACCCTTCTTGCAATCACTCTGTCAAGAGCCTTGCTGTGCCCTCATTCCTGGCCTGCAGGAGGTCCTACCACTCTTGATAGTCTGTCAAGGGATCCCTCCATCAGCTTGCACTGAACTCCCAGCGGCAGATTTTTCATAAAGATAGAAGAAGCAAAGCTAAAGGAGCAGAGGCAACCAAACAGCCCTCCAGAGGCAGCACAGCCATATCAGCTCGGCAGAAGAGCACCTCTTAGCATTTTCCACTGCACATTTATTACTGGAACCACTCACTTCTAACAAGAATTTAGTGCCTCTGCATCCTTGGAGAGAGTTTTCTAAGAATAGTAACTCTCCACATGGATCAAAGAGACCCAA
>WEIS01071846.1:0-13016 GCA_013389965.1 Todus mexicanus | reverse complement strand
GCTGTTAAACACTCATAGGTCTTTTACTATTTATGGATGTCGCAGGATTTATTCATCACACTGGGAAATTAGGCTATTGGGCTTTTTGCATATCTTTCTGTTGCTGATATTCTTTTAAGCATTTGTAAGCTACTTCTTGCTATACACTTTCTAGTCACCTGCCTTTATGGTCTTACTAGATAGCATCATGGTTGTGTTAGTTACAGAGTCCTTAACTGCCAGGCTAAGTGTCTTTTGTACACGGACTGTACCATGAGTTTTCCTATTTAGCAAATAATTTTGGCACAGCATGTTGCACTTTCATTTTTGACTTAAGTAGACACTTGATTTTACTCCAGCACTTCTACATTTGATAGTCTATACCACAAGAGAAGCATTCCAGATGTATTATGTTGCCATTTTGGTATGTGTTCTGCATTGCACAGTGGAGAAGACAGGTATAACATTTATTGGCTAGGTTGAGGTAAATGCCAGGTGGATGTTTGATCTATACTAATCATTTAGGAAGCACTAATTACAACTGCTTTGTCTACGCTGAATGTTTAAATGGGACTTCTGGTTTAGCAGCATCTGCAGCCTGTGTCTTAGACTTAATTTACAGTTAGTACATGTTAAGTACTAAATGGAAGAACTTGAACGTTCCTTTTAATGTGAGAACAGTGAAATGAGTGGATTTTTTTATCTCATAATGAAAATGCTAACATGGCATTATTATGAGATAGTCTGTTTCTTGAAAATTGTTTGCACCTGGGTAAGTGAAACCAGTGAGAGACCTGTTCACAAAAGAACAAGCTGAAAGGAAACTGCACCTTTTTTTTTTCCTTGGTTTTTTTTTTGAAACACACAAAACATTGCTCTGGAAATTTATCCACATTAATAATGTGATGCAAATCCCTCAAAATGAAACATTGTACAGGTCCCCAGTTTGAAATAAAACAGTGTTTTACGCAGTATTTTAAATGGTGACAACTGTAGAAGAAAAGGTAGAAGAGAGGGATAGTTGTATTTTGAGGCAGATACAGTATATTTATAAGCCCAGAGGAGGGAATTGTGGTTTTAATGGGACCTAGTTAGTCAGTGAAACTTCCACCTATTCTTTAGTCAGTCAATATTAGACCTACTTTGTCTACATTAGAAGGACATACCAGATTTGGGTTTTCTTACTGTTTTTAAGAGGAGTGTACTGGGTCTGGCTGGGGTAGAGTTAATTTTTTTCATAGCAGCCACTATGGTGTTAGATTTTAGGGGTTTAGATTTATTTATTTATTTTAAGCAAAACAATGTTGATAACACAAAAGAGTGTTGATAAAACACCCGTGTTTTAACTGTTCCTGAACAGTGTTTCACAGTGTCAAGGCCACCTCTGCTTCTCACTCTGCCTCACCCCAGTGTGTAGGCTCAAGATATGCAAGAAGCTGGGAGGAGGGACAGCCAGGACAGCTGACCCCAACTTACCAAAGGGATATATGCTGTATAGTGTCATGGTCAGTAATAAAAAGGGAGGGGAGGTTCGTAGGTGGTCATTGCTTGGGGACTGCCTGGGCATCGGTCTGTGTGTGGGAGGTGGTGAGTAAATGCTTTTGCATCTAATGCCTTTTTGCTTTCTTTCAAATAAATTTCAGATTTTATGCTCAGTGAAAATAGCTGGTAGTGTAGAAATCAATTTGCAGGTTATGGAACAATTTAACTGCATCTTTTATTTTGCAAAAAGTATGGAAAATAGATATTGGACCCTAATGGGAGCTGTCTTTGCAAGAACCACACAAATATTTGAAGTCATCTGCATATGTATACACTTAACCATGGTGAAAGTTAGGCTTCTAAGTTTGTCTTTTCATTCCTAAGTGAACATTCAGAATCTTAAGTGTTGATTTGTTTAGTGGTCTCTGTTCAGCCAGGCTGATCTTCTTCCCCACCGGCTCGTCTTTCAGCACATGGAGACAGCCTGCTCCTGCGCCTCTAAGACTTCCTTCTTGAAGTATGTCCAGCCTTCCTGGACTCCTTTACCCTTCAGAACTGCCTCCCAAGAGGCTTTGTCAATCAGTCTCCTGAACAGGTCAGAGTCTGCCCTCTGGAAGTCCATCCTCCTCATTATTAATTTCCACTTGCAGAGCCTCATACCTATTATGCAAGGGCATGTGGGAAGGTGAGGTAGTAACCGAGGGGACACGCCTGCTGTGCCAGGCAGGAACTTGTCACCATTGCTCCCTGTCCCTTGAGTCACTGTGTTCAGCCAGAGGATAGGGAACCCCCTGTGTCATGTGTCCTGTCTGCCTGTCAGGCCTGTCCCAGGGAAGGTAGGGTGCAGTTCCAGTAGTTGGTGTCTCTCTCGGACTTCCTGCAGCCTGACACCTAGATGCTAGCATGTTCCCACCAGAGCTCTGTCTGGGAAGCTTCCTCAGTTATGCAGAGCTTAGAGGCCATGGCCACATAGAAGCCACCACTCCCTGTCGTGCAGTGGCTCTCTGTGCTCCCCCTGAGGTTCCCACGGTTTGGGAAATCCCCCCTGTGCACTGTGCTAGAGCATTCCACTTCAGATCTGAGCTGCTCGCCTCTGTGACTGTTTTGTTACATGTGAGTGTATTATCATGTGTAACAAAATAGGCACATACAAACATCAAACCTCTTTAACATCAAAACATTTTGCTATTGTTATGATTTAACTGGTTGACACTTCTCAGTAGACTGAGTAGACTTTGTAATTGAACACAAACTGCTAAAACTATGAGTATTTAAATCCTTTCCTGTAACAATTGGAAAGACCCCAGGAACATAACATCCAAAATTCTTACCAGAGTAAGTAACTGCTGTTGTACTGTATGTTGCACTTTGAGTATAGGATGGAACAACCGTAGCTGCAGCTGCTACTGGCTGCACAGTAGAGGATACAGGATATATAGAAAATGTAGTTGTTGCTGGACTTGGGGTTGCAGGTTTTATAGCTGTCACTTGTCGTGTTTGCTGGGCTTGGGTATACTGGGTTGCCCCTTGGCTATATCCTGCTTTTGGAGCTAATTAGGATAGAAAATAGAAATTTACAAACATTGATATGTTTTAGTTGAATGAAATGCAAACCATATTAAGTGATACTTAATGATACACTGGGGAATAAACACACAAGTATTTTTTAGTTTAGTTTGGTGGTTGTTTTTTTCTTCTTGTTTTTGTTTTGTTTGGGGTGGTTTTGGTGGTGGTTTTTTTTACAGTAATGGTTATACATCACCTACCATATATCACACAACCATTTAATCATGTCACAGTTCACACTAGTAAGCCTCAGATTTATTTACATATTTTTAATTGTGCTGATGTGTTTTTAAACAACCTTCTCATTCAATAGTTTTACTAGAGTACACTAAACCACAGTACATCTAAACTTTTCTATTATTCCTAATGAAAGTAAAAGTAGTAAATAGGATTTATGCTTTATAGCATTCGTGATGCCAATAATTAAAGAATTAAATATATTAAGTAACTAAAGAATTTTAAAAAAAGTCTTTCTAACCAAGTTATCATCTGAACCCACCATTGACTTTTTGAACCTACTTCATCAAAAAAGTTTGTCTAGAAGTACATTTTGAATGTATTTAATAACAATACAAACCTCAAAGATAGTTACTTATGGCAATGGCACAATAATATTCACGTTCTAGGTGCAGCAAATTTTTCTACACATTGACAAGGATTACATGTCAAAACTAAAACAAAAAATTAAAATCTGGATAATGTGAAATATTCAAAGATATATTTTTAAGGTATTGAAGTAGTACACAGGCTGTGCATAATGACAGGGATTTGAATCATGCCACCCACCTGTCTGGTAGTACGATTCAGCTACTGAAGGTTGAGGCTGGGCAGCAGCAGCCACAGCCGCAGCAGTTGCTGTTGGTTGTTGATAGTATTGTTTGCTGTCATAAGCTACAGCTGGGGCAGTAGATCGAACATAAGAATAGGAGTCCTAAAAGTTCAAAAAAGAAAAGCCAGCAATTTTCTACTTAAGTATATATCTGGAGTAATAAAAATCATTAGCAGAGTCAAAGAATTTTCTTCTATTCTACTAAGGTAGATTTAAAAAAAAAAAATTACAGATACAGTATATACTAATACCTTCATTAAAGAAATTAAATTTATGTTTACAGATACTTCAGGCCTGAAGACAACCCTGATGATCTTTTTAAAACTTAATACAGGAATTAACCTGATGCTATTAAATCACTTTCCCTTCCAAATTATTTTTGTTACCAAAAAGCAACTGTTCTCACTAGTTTTTCATAATGACTGTATCAGATTACATTCCTGTAAAACATGAAGGAAAAAACCACCACAGACCTCCACAAACCACAATAAATTCACAAGTTTACAAACATGACCCTCTATTTGCTTTAAAAATCCTATCATTAACAATAATTTTCTTGGTTATATCTTTTAGAGTATGAAAGTGATACTTTTAAAGCCACCTTTACTTTTTGGTGTATCAACTATTCCATTGGGGAACCATATCTACTTTATAAGGGCAAGACAAGCAGCCCATTGGAAACCTCCAGAACTCAGGAGATGGTTAGCAAGAAGGGGAGGGCACTATATGCACGTACATATATTCTCCCAACCTCATGATATTTATGGTAAAGAGTAAAGAGTTGATCAACTGAGGGGAAGCAAGGCATGAACTAGATTAGCTGAAATGTACTAATGTACACAATTTATTTTTATTTCAAAGAAATATAACAATAAAATCTCTTTTCCATCTGACCTGTGTAAAGTAGAATTATTTTTCTTTAGTTTAGGGGACTATTTTTCTGTTTGAATGCATCTAATAACTGACCAGTTTAAAGATCTTGTAATTATGAGTAAATATGCTACTGGAAAGACCCCTACATTTTGATTCATTACCGTATGCAAAAAAAATCGCACAAAGGAATTTACACACAACAACAGTATAGTCCTTTTAAACAAACAAAAATACTAACTAGAATCTAGATAATGTCTTGATAATTTTAGGGCTAAAAAGTTAAAGAATTGTTACAAGGGACATACCATTTCAATGTCCTCTGTCTCATAGTAAATGCATATTTTAACTATGAGCCATGCCATAAGTTTGATAAATCTTGTGCGTAAACATACCAGCCTAGAAATATCCACTGAAGACTGACTAACAAATGTAGCATTTGAGGCTGTTGGAGCCTGGCCCAGGTTGCCCAGAGAGGTTGTAGAGTCTCCTGCTCTGGAGAGATTCCAACCGCGCCTGGACACTGCGATGCTGGGCCCCCTGCTCTGGGTGACCCTGCTGGAGCAGGGGGGTGGCACCAGATGGGCACCAGAGCTCCCTTCCAACCCCTATCAGTTTGTGATTCTGTGAAGAAAGCTGATAAAAATACAAATAAAGCTCACATTTCCAATGAGAAACTACCATCTTTCAACTACCCCTCATCTTTCTGCATCTTAGCTGTCTGATTGATACCAATGGACTAGGATTACTGATGTACATACATGCTTCCATTGTGTGAATCTAGACTGACAGGAAAAACTGCAACTTCTCACTCTTTCTTAAAAACGGAACACTTATGTTAGATAAGTCCCAAGATAACCTCTACAGNCTCCTGTGGCACCCAGGAATCTGACATAGGTACTATTTCTATCTCCCACTGAAAATTTTTATTGGAACAGTTTTTTCATCTAAATAAGTTCCATGACTCAGTTTACCACATGCCACTTGAACATTTAGGCTAGCAGAAACAAGTATTTCAGCAGTAGTTTACAAAATCATTTGAAGATAAATGTCAATTCATTGCTTATTGTGTGAATGTCTGTGGCATAATGGCCTAGCTTGCCAGCCTAGCTTGCTGTGAGACGGGAATACAGCTAATTTAGTGCGCTTCAGGAGAAAGGTTAAGACAGCACTCTCAGACATGCCTTTGACTTTGCGAAACTGTTCAGTGGGTTCTGACAGGCAAACATCTCCCTTTTCTCCTTTCTCCCTTTTCCCTTTCCCCTTCCACCCACCCCTCTTATTGTGACAATGTCTACATCTTAGCTCATGCAGTACTACTACTGATAATCCTCTATACATGCCATATGAGACTGCAGTCACTTCACATTCTATCAATTTTAGCTACTAAGTAATTTGAGTTGCATTCAAATTGTGATTCATGGAAGAAAAAAATATAATCACATTTTCTTATCCAAACAGGCCTCCTTTTAACATATCATTTAAAAATCACAAGTATTTATTATTAACACACCTGGTAATTCTGCGTAGTGACAGGAGGTGGTGGTGGTGGAGCTTCTTGTTGCCTCTGCGTATAACCATAATCTGTAGCTGTGTGTGCTGTAGGATAGCCTCCATAAGCAGCAGCTGTAACAGCTACTGGAGCAGGCCTGGCTACTGCGACTGTAGCTGCTGCTGGAGCATAGGCTGCAGTAACTGTGTGTGCAGCGACCGGTGCCTGGTGGACAGTGTAGCTAGCAACTGTAGTTGGATGGGAATAGGCTACACCCGAAGCTGGTTGCTGGCTATATTGGAAAAAGACAGTAATGAAATAATTAGATTAATTCAACATACTAAGCTAATGCCTAAACATTTCAAAATCCCAGATATGATTAATACTTGTCTGTTTTACAAACAGACCTGGAGCAGCTATCACACACTTTAATGGCTTTTATTACCTCTTCCACCCCCATTAAAAAGGCTGTATCATTTTGAAGTTTCTGTGGATGCAGACATATGCAGGTGATTACTTTCTTCTTAGCAAGGGGGTGTGTGTTGTGTTCCGCTGATTGAAAAGAATCCAAGTCCTTCATTCAAAATAATACAGAAGTCTTATCTTTTCATGATTGATAAGTTTTTGAGTGCTTAGTAGTTCTTCAATAAAATTGACATACCTGTCAAATTAAGAAGAAAACCTACTTTTCTCTGAGAGTTCATTACTGATCCGCATTTTGAATGATGTTTTTCAGTAAACCATATTAAAAGTAATGAGATTTTAAAGACTTCTGTGAAAATTAGCTCAGAACTCTTAAAGCAGAGGCACTTTAAATACACATCCCTGATAAGGGACTTTTCCCACAAAAATTTAGAATTACAAAAGCTCACCCCACTCACTCTTACAGAAATACACTGCCTCAGAACATGAAGCATCAAAAGAACACAGTCAGATAGAACAAGAAGACTGCTACCAGAGCTCTGGCAATCTTCCAGGCACATGCTGAGACTAATTTGCTTCTTTTAATTTTGCAGGTGGGACATTAATCATGGAAACATAGAATGGTTTGGATTGGAAGGGACCTTAAAGATCATCTAGTTCCAACCCCCCTGCCAGGGCAAGGACATCTCCCACTAGACCAGGCTGCTCAAGGCCCCATCCAACCTGGTCTTGAACATATCTAGTGATGGAGCATCCACAACTTCCCTGGGCAACCTGTGTCAGTGTCTCACCACCCTCAGAGTGAAGAATTTCTTCTTTACATCTAATCTAAATCTCCCCTCTTCCAGCTTAAAGCCATTACCCCTCGTCCTATCACTAATACGTGGCTATTTACTAAGAATGAGTAAATATTAACAGCAGAAATAAAAAATGATGGCTTTGAAGGCTTAATTATTTGGACTGAAACAATATTAGTTTCCTATACTGATCTATAACTATGCATTATGATTAAAAGCCTACACTACTTATTTTTATTTTTAAACAAAGTGAACTAGGTAAAATATCACTATCTGGAACAACAATATGAAATGGAGATTAGGTGATTATTCTGAAATTTTTAGTACACTTCCTGCATTGCTTTTCAATAATATTTAAGAATATCTATAGTGTTTCACATCTCCATAACACTATTAAAAGATAATTCAAAATTAATTCCATATCTATCAAGAAGGTAGTATCCCTTATTTTTTTTGAAGAAAACAAAAATGAAATCTCACTTGAAGCAAACATACTCAGTGGCAAAGTGGAACTGCAGCATAGTTATGCTCAAAGCCAAAAGGAACAAGAAGTTGCAGTATTTTTTTCCTGAAGACTACAATATTCTCTCTGACATAACTACCAGAAACAAAGCACCTTTTAACTATAGATACTATTATTTTTGCAAAAGACATTTCCATGATTCCCTTGTGTTTAGTATTTTATTATTATTTTTTAAAGAAAAACGGATTTTGTCATTTTAATTATAGCAGAACCCAATAACTTCAATATATTAAACAGCCTCCCCCAACATTCTTACAGCAGAAACACACATAGAAAATGTTATTAGTATTGGACTTACATGTCTGGGCTCCATCTTTATCCCATCTGAGGCTTCTGATTACTTAAAAGACCACTTACATTCCATCCAAATTTAATTCAGTTGTGAGTTGTAATCACAATTATGTTTCATTTTATTTTCAGCTTCTTAGCATAACATTGGAAGGAAAAGACCTGAACCACTCTGGTGTAGCTCCTATCACTGCTTGAAACAATTTGTCCTACTTGATGTATACAGGCAGTTTCTCTGTTTTGCCAGTTTAAGGTGAGAAATCAGACTCCACCAGAAAATTCAGGAAGACTATTTTATGATGGTAAAAGTGAATGAAAATATAAAATTAAGCTGCATTATCTATATATCTAGCAGTACAGAAGTGTAAAATATGCAAAAGTTCTGAGGTAATTCACATTATCATATGTATCTACTAAAAATACATTAAATTGAGAAAACAGGAAGCAGACTTTAACTTGGACTGCACTGTTTTAACTCAATCTAGCAGAAAACTATGAGCATTTTTTTTTAATTATTCTTTTTGCTATGCTCATTTTCTAACATGGTAGAAATGTTAGAAACATTGAAGCTCACAAAGCAGTCTGCTTAGTGCCAGAAGCCACATAAATTAAATGCATGGAAACAGGGGGAAAAAAATGGAAGGGAGAGAAAGAACAGGGACCTGTCCAGGAAGCATTAATTTGGCTCTTCATGTTTCATGAAACCATGCTTAAGTTATTATTAAAAAATACAATACTGTGTTCACAACACACTATGAGGTAACAGTGCCAGTCAGTTTATAAAAAAAAAAAGTTTTTGTTCTCAGAATATATACGATTAAAGCTGCCTGACAGTTTTCAGTATTTAATATGGTGAAGAGATTGTGATCATTATGAACAGGACTATTAACAAGATTCTGCTACAGACAGTTTCATTTCTTCTGTGCTATTTTTGTATCAAGCTTCCTTATCATGGTATAGAATTAACAGCCAAAATCATTTGATTTCTAAGGCTAATATAGTTCTATGACCATGTTTACTTCAGCAAACCTGTTCCCCTTACTTCTGCAACATCACACAGAGCTAGTGATCAAGTTTGCAAGAGTACAAGAAAAACATTCTAGAATTAACTTTTAGAAAGGAAGAAGCAGTTATGTTACGGCAATTCACGGCAACATATTTTCTAAATTTATGATGTTTCTTTTTCTCCCCATGGTCTTACTGAGAACCTTTTAATATTAAGATGATTAGACACTTTCATGTAATGAATTTATATCAAAATATTTTTGCGACAACTTCATTTAACTTACAAGAGTTTTTGATCCTTGTTTGGTGATTTGCCAATATGAACTTACCTCCTCTGAGACTACTTTGACAGACTCCCTATTCCACTGATCTTTCTTGCCGTTGTTCTTTACACCTATCCTAGTATTACCTATTTCTTTACTACAGATGGCAAGAATTGTATCCATCATTTCAGATGAAGTTTCAGCTGTGCTGTCCACTCAGAATGCTTTCTTTCCAGTCTAGCTTCCTCAGAGCAGCTTCTTGTAAATTTGCATGTCTATTGACAATATTTCCCTTGCACCAAATATCAGGATGCACCATACTGATATAAATACTAAGACTCAAGAGCAATCTCTATGGTACTCCACTGCAATAATTCCTATTTGATAATCTCTCTTCTAATTCTACTAAACACCTCTACCAGCTCCTTCTCTACAATTATTTTACTAATCTCTCCCTTAAGTAGTCATTTTCCATACTGCACCACATCAAGTATTTCAACTTAGTCCCAATAAATAAGACTCCAAAAGACTTAGGCACCTGATCAAGTTATTAGAGCAACAACAAAATATATTATGTTAGCTGAGCTATGGTAACGAACCATATGTGTGTTCTCCACCACAACAAAGGAAGTAATTCAGTTTAGTTTAATCTCCCAACAGAGTGGGAAAAAATTAAACCAAATTACAAGTGGATAGAGAAGCTAACTGATTGACCTGGTAAATTAGCGAGGGTTTTTTGTAGATCAATTCTTCTCTTGCCCAAAATAAACTCTAATATCCTTATTGGTATCTTTGAGTTCAAGGAATTCTAGTGTTCTTCATATGAAAAGATACATAGTCCAACTGGCTTTACTAACAAGGTAGAGCTTAAAAATCACAGAATAATTTAGGCTGAAACAAAGATTTGAAGGTCATCTGTTCTAACCCTGTACTCAAAGCACAGCTAATTTTGAAGTTACATTTAGGTTTCTCAGGGGTTTTGTGTCTAGTCAGGTTCCAATCATCTCCAAGAATGGAGATTTCAAGGCTCCTCTAGACGACCTGTTCCAGTATTTGAGCACCCTCACTGTCAAGAATTTTTTTCTTAGTTTATAAAAGATTCAGTTTCAAAAGCAAATGAGTTCTAGACCAACATTTACTTAAAGCAAATCCAGTTTGTGAACATTCAAATCAAGGTTACTTCATATGAAAATTCTTACCATTTTAATCTACTATCAAAACATCTTTTTTTTTATTTAAGAAGTTACAGGCAAAGGACTTGACAGCTTCAAATCTTATTCTGTCATATTGCTCTAATAATGCCACTTCCGCCAGAGATTTTAATTCAAATAGAATCTTATTTTCTGGGGAGTGAAGGGCCAAACTGGCTCACATCTTGCAGAATTCATTCCAGAGCAAAGGCCACAGCAAAAATTTGCCTTGTCCATGTTGCTGTCTGGTGTAACAAACTTTTCCCAAGACAGGTACATGTTTTACTTTGATACTTTGCAAGATGGACATAAGGCTAACACAGCAGCTATTTTCATGGTATCACTGTTTAATATTACTGTGTGTGGAAAACGAGCTGGACAGTAAGTCAGGCAGCAAAACAGAGCTACTGTCTCTGAAACCTTGGGAGTTTGTGGGAGGTGAACTAGATAGCAAGTGAAGTAAACATTGTAGCAAAAAATGGAAACATTGAAACTGTAGAGGTGCAGGTGTAGAACAGAGATAAAATGCTGTGTGAGGAATAGAGGATATTTTTAGCAGCTTTGCCGTTAAGGGTATATAAGCACACTGTTTGATGAAATAAAGGTCTTCAGTTTAACACAGCTGGAGTCCGTGCCTTCATATGCCGCAACTATATACACTCAGAATTGTGATTCTGGAACAGTATAACATATAAAAATCTTTTTCCCATTTGCAAATGCAGTCTCCATTCCAAAACACTAAGGCATCAAATAGTTATTTAGATCTCCCCACCCAATTCTACACCACAGATTAAGATACAGTATAGGTTATAAAATCAATTAAACTACAGTATAGCTTTAAAAAAAGTGTAATTCTAGATAGATATTTAGCCTGGAAAAGTCCATCCTGAACACTTATATTTGGCTAAGTTGTATTAAAACACCAGCAACAAAAGGTCCACACCCTGAGAACATCTCTCAAAGAGAAAGTGTTGGCCATCACTACTCCACATTATTTTTTAAAATAACTAGATTAATGATTTCATATTTGTTAGCAATTTTTGTTCCCCTTTTCAAACCCTAAAATATTCAAGAAGCAAATAAAAATATTTTCTGAATTCCACAAAGACGTTCGACAAGGTAACTGAAGCAGTATTTTTTTATATAGAAAAAGAAATATGGGCTTCCAAACTGAAAAAAGATGACAGCACACCTAAAATGATTTTAAATCAGAAGCTGATTAGGAGGCAAAAAAGTGTTGGATCAACAGCAATCAATGAAGTATCGGCCTCCACTTAGCAAAATATTGTTCTCCAGTTCCAAAACCATACATCTTTGTCTAATTTAAATAGCTATTTAATAAAGGTTTACAAATGAACAACATGCTTCCACCAAAAAACCCCCCAAAAAACCTTAGATGAGAACTTGCATTATAATTAGATCTAAACCAGCAGAACCCTCATTTGTTAGTTACTTTTATATAACAACACTGAAAACAGGTCTGGATTTCTTATGATTTATCAACCCAAGAATGACAGAGAATTAAGAGCATGTAAATTCAAGAAACAAATACTATAATACTAAATTATCTTCTGGAGAACAGTTTGCTCTTGTCCTTTTTCATTTCCAGCTATTGGTCTTTTCTAGTAAAAAGGCGTTGAGGTTTTAGGGGTTTTTTTGGGGGGGGTGTTGTTTCTCCTTTTTTTAATAAAACACATGAATAAATAAATCGAAGGTAGAAAGTTTTTTTAATTTATTGCACATTAACAATATCAAGAAAATGCAACATTGATATAATTTTTGTAGTTTTCTGAAGAGCGTCATTTTGATACAGGGTTACAATCAGGACTAAAACTAATTTTGTCTCAAGCTACCAGCTTCCTTAGAAATTACAATTTATAAAACATATTTCTTGCAGGTTTCTTCGCATGCAAATGCAGAAGTCATTTTCAGGCTAGCTTAGCACTGCACTTAAGCTACAATTAAAAATAAATTTTAAAATACAAATGTCTTGGGGTAAAAAATACCAAACAATAAAAAAACCCCTCACCACGCTAATTAAGCCTTATTTCTCAAATTCTAACTTTTAGAAATATTTGAAAATTTTAGCATTAAGGAAACCATATTTGCTGAGACCTAACTGTCAGATTTCAAAAAGTTTCATAGACTTCAATAGAATAGCAAAAAATACAATTCTTCCATTTTTCTTTTAGGGATATTAAACTCTTCAAGAAACTGAAAGAAGCACAACAAATCTGCTGCTTCGACAGTTTCTAACCTACAAAGAGGCACTATTAAGTAACTGCTAAGACCTATGAGTGTTTAACAGC